>CABFWB010004287.1:0-48558 GCA_902151455.1 Timema bartmani
ATGCCCCAAGAAGTTATTTAGAATGATCCTAACATTGATATATTTTGAAAATTAGATGCCCTTAGGAGTTATTTAGAATGATCCTAACATTGATATATTTTGAAAATGATATGGTATCTTTAATCTTCATTTTCTAGAATATATAATAGAGGAGTGAAATAAATCTAGAGGTGAGTAATTCCTTCACCCAAACCCCCTGCCCTCCTCCATTTCACCACCACAGGGGCTTCTGTTGTCCAACAGTCTGTACATATGTCCTCATCACTGGAAACCAACATGTCACGAACTGTCTGGAGGGCATCATACAATAATAATTAGCACCCCCCTTCCCCCCAAGCCCCTTTGACCCAGGACTGAACTAGTGAGAGCCACCAACCCTGAGGCCTCTGCCCCAGGATTGGTCGCGGCACTTGTTGCAGACGCGCGCAGGTCCGACGCCCTACAGGCCTACAAGTGACGCAATTAGCGCCGCGAAGGTAGTTCAGACGGGTTGGATTCAGGAGCTCTAGTCTTATCGCAGGCAAGTTCTATTACGTGTTCTTATTTGTTTGTTTCTTTTTTTTAGACAGTCTCGGATATTGTACCTTTCAACCTGCTCCGGACAGGAACACCAGGAGGTAAACTCGCACGATCGACATTTAACCTCTCTTACTATCCGTCCGATATATCTCAATTTGATTACACTAATGTGAGAGAGATTATAGGGATAGATTCAAGAGAAAGTCTTCACTCATTTTCGGGGAGAGATAAAATGTGAAACTATTTTTATTTTAAATCCTCAGTACATGAAGCCTGGATTTGTCCCCAAGTCTCACAATAACTATAAAACCATATTATTATTATTATCATCACCGCGTCTTACTACCCGTTCGGGTTACACACATTTACGCTAATGTGTAATGGTAGGGTGATTCTGAGATGAAATGGAGGACCTACGGTTTAACGTGGAATCCGAACCACGGTACATACTCACAAGTTGTGATTAATACACGTCTTGTCAGAGGTGAAGGAAGGGTTTGGCTATCAGATAAGTCAGTGCCTGGACCGAGGATTGAACCCCGAACCCTCAGTACAGAGGTCTGACACCATACCCCGAGACCACCAGGTCACTGTAAAAAACCATATTAAACGTGTTTTTAATATGTGATTAATTCACCTAGATTAAACCATTAGGAGATTTATTCCATTTTCCATTGACACGAAATTTTAAAGACCCACGCCAGTGGACATGCAGACTAAACATCAGGCTTATATTGTCAAATTTGACCATAATGGGAGGTTGGGGCTTGAATACCAGCCGGCTTTTAAGGGTGTTCTTTTCCTAAGAATTTTTACAAACTTTCTGATTGCTAATACTGATACATATCCTCTAATTTCTACCTTTCCTATCTCTACTCCACTAGTGTAGTTAAATGAGAATAACAGTGAGAGGTGTAGCACAAAATAAAATAAAGGAAGTGTTTAAAAACCGGAAACTAAAGCATGTCGCAGCTTTTAGGTGACGATCCGTTGTGTGTGTTCCTTGAGTTCCGAACAGTTGTGTGTGTTCTTCCAGTTCCGAACAGTTGTTGTGTGTGTTCCTCCAGCTCCAAGCAGTGGCTGTGTGTGTTCCTCCAGTTCCAAATAGTGGTTGTGTGTGTTCCTACAGTTACAGACAGTTGTGTGTGTTCCTCCAGCTCCAACAGCTGTGTGTGTTCCTCCAGCTCCAAGCAGTGGTTGTGTGTGTTCCTCCAGTTCCAAACAGTGGTTGTGTGTGTTCCTACAGTTACAGACAGTTGTTGTGTGTGTTCCTCCAGCTACGAACAGTTGTGTGTGTTCTTCCAGCTCCAAGCAGTTGTTGTGTGTGTTCCTCCAGTTCCAAACAGTTGTTATGTGTGTTCCTCCAGCTCCAAACAGTTGTTGTGTGTGTTCCTCCAGCTTCCAACAGTTGTGTGTGTTCCTCCAGTTCCGAACAGTGGTTGTGTGTGTTCCTCCAGCTCCAAGCAGTGGTTGTGTGTGTTCCTCTAGTTACGAACAGTTTCTGTGTGTTTTCCTCTAGCTCCGAACAGTTGTGTGTGTTCCTCCAATTCCAAACAGTTGTTGTGTGTGTTCCTCCAGTTCCAAACCATTGTTGTGTGTGTTCCTCCAGTTCCAAGCAGTGGTTGTGTGTGTTCCTCCAGTTCCAAACCGTTGTTGTGTGTGTTCCTCCAGTTCCGAACAGTTGTTGTGTATGTTCCTCCTGTTCAAAATAGTTGTTGTGTGTTCCTCCAGTTGTTGTGTGTTCCTCCAGTTCCAAACCGTTGTTGTGTATTCCTCCAGTTCCAAACAGTTGTTGTGTGTATTCCTCCAGTTCCAAACCGTTGTTGTGTGTGTTCCTCCAGTTCCAATCAGTTGTTGTGTACGTTCCTCCAGTTCTAATCAGTTGTTGTGTATGTTCCTCCAGTTCCAAACAATTGTTTTCTTCCAAGTGTACTCGTTCCATGTTGACCTAAGCAAGCTCGTCTATTGTCTTCAGTGTGTCTATTTAACAACATTTATATTGTAGACACAGGAGTGGACTGGTAGATTCCAAGTGGCCCGGGACTGATAATATGATATATCTTACCATATATATATATATATATAAATTACTACCACGTCCTACTACCCGTTTGGATTATACGCTTATATACCAATTACGTTAATGATTTTAGGGATTAGGAAGTTTATATTAATAGCAAAGTGTAAAACCGTTTTGAATAAACACCCTTAGTACACCTGACCGGAATTAAAACTCCGATCTCCCTGTCATCGGAAGTCTAGTTTAACATGAGAGTGACGCCTTACATCATGTGGCCACCGAAGTGGGTGATTATCAGTTAATTTATTACCGAGGTCATTTCAACTACACTATCGAAAATCAGTTTCTACTTTCTACTGACACGAGCAAAATTACTTCTGAATGCTGAGACAATAGCAGTGTGTAATTATTAGTGATATATGTAAGTTTGAAATATTATCCTCCACTCACTACCTGTGTAGATCACCAAACAGGTCGTTTTACAACACCAAGAAACAGCAAACGGGGTGGTTTTAAATCTAATACTATCATATATGTTCACAAATAACGCATTCTGGCCACCTCAGATTTACTCACTGGAACTTTTGATTAAAATTTAATATAAACAATCATTTAGAATTGAATGAATATATTGATTTGAGTTTAAAGTAGTTGCGGTGGCCCAAATAAAATCAACCCACCTGGATATGTCCCGGTATCCCGGCGGCCGAGTCCATCCCTGGCTAGACAGATGATATATCATTGGTAAAGTCTAATGAACAGTACAGGGGGAAACCTAAAGCATCGACACATAAATAGTCAATTTCGTGGAAAATGTCATGAACATTGTTGAACTATATTCTCCGATATATTTAAGATAGTCAGAATTAATCCCACACAGGTCAATTGGCCCTCAAGATAGTATTATGTTTAAAACCATTCATTTTAAATATCTTGATACGCTCACTTTGCAGGTACACAAATTCTTCAAATGGTATATAGGTTTTTTATACATATAAATATTAAAAAACTTAAATCAAAATAATTTGAGTTAAAGTTAAAACTTATAAACCAAAACTGGTTTAAAGTTTAAGCTAAATATATCTAATTTTGAAGAGTCCCGGGGTAGTGTAAACTTTTTTTGTGTGTAGGGGGCAACTAGCATTAAAAGAGGGGCTTCGGGGATCCCCCCTGGCAAATGTTTGAGAAATTAGATGCCCCTAGAAGCTTATCTTGAAAAAAAATATATCTCCTCTACAAGCTATTCGAAGTGGTTCTCACCAAGATATATTTTTTTTTAATTTGTATGATCTTAGAAGATATTTAGAGTGACCCTCCTTCTTCAGATTTTTGAAAATTGAATGTTTTAAAAGTTATTTTTGTTTTATTATAAAAAATTATATGCTTTTAAAAGATATTTAAAGCGGTCCTCTACTGTAAGTATTTTAAAAATTAGAATCCTCTAAAAGCTTGTTGTAATGGTACTTACCCCGTAATTAAAAGAATTATAATTTGAAAACCTCTATAAGCTATTTGAAGTAGTACTCACCCACCTGGGAACTATTGAAAATAGGATGGCTCTATAAGCTTTTGGAATAGTATTTCCCCAGTTGTTTTTATAAATGGATGCCTCTTGAAACTATTAAGAGTTTTATGTCTGCAATTTTTTATTTTTAGCTTATATACTTGAAATTGTTTTGGAGCTGTTATTTTCTGGTAATATTTGTAATTTCTATTTGTCAGTAGAAGCTATTTGGATTTTGATACAAGACCATATTTAAGCTTCATATTTGAGATTATCCCTAAATATCGAGGGGGCAAATTTATCTCAGAGGAGCCTATTTATCCCCAGGGGGTTAATCATCCCTGAGGGAAGCAAATATATCCTAGGGCAAGGGGCAAATTCCTTAGAGGAAAATGGTCCCCTTCCCCTTCTGGTCCAATCACCGCTAGTAGAGGCCTTAACTCCAATAGGCTTGTGTACTGCATCAAGTAAAGTATCATGATAAAAGGTGTCGCTTATTAATGGTGATCTTGAAGAAATATTAGTTTAATTATTTTTCATTTTATTAAATTATATTTTGTTATTTATATTTTTGTTTTAATCAGATGCTCTGGGAAAATAAAGTCAATTAAAATTTAAATCTAGAAACTTCATTATTTAGTGTTAAACCTCGAATAGGAAAATCCCTTAATCATTTCTATAAAAATGTAACTTATACTATATCTAAACAATTTCTAAAAAAATGCATAGGTAATCAATAAGTCCGTAGGCCTGTATTCAAGGATTTATTGATATATTTACATTCATCATTTCTAAGCACGGGAAAAGATTTTAGCTAAACCATTTCCAAACGCGGGAAAATATTAATTTGAAATCAAACTTTTCCAAACACGAGCAAATATTTATAATACAACTTTTCTAAACTGGTTAAATACTTAGGCCTACATTAAAACTTGTCTAAACACGTGCAAATGCTAAGCCTACATTCAAACTTTTCTAAACATGGGAAAATACCACAATCAAATCTTTCTAAACACTGGTAAATACATGCAATAGAACTTTTCTAAACACAAAAAAATACTTCCAATCAACCTGATGTATATACAAATCTGAATTTATTTAAAATGTAGGTAATAATTATATTGTGTAACGTTCATATTATTTTGTTCGTCTACATTATATATTCAAATAAGCTATGAGGCCATTTTACATTCATATATATGCAGTTAAAGTTGAAAAACAATCGTGTCAGCTCTCTCAGGCACTAGAGGCCTAACGCTATCAAGATTTGCTTTTAATAATATAGATAGCTATTTGTACCGAGTAGTGTAGTCCTGAACAATTTACAATGGTAACAGAAGCCGCTGTCTCGTGACGATGAAAGACCGAGGATTTAATAACGAAAAGATGCACTGAGAATGTGGTGAAAAATATTTGAAAAAATTGGCTAACAGAAAAAAACACGCTAATAAAGTGTGGTATTCAACATTTCTCTGCAATAACCGTTCAAATAAAATAAAAGAAAGCTAATGTTACACTAAGTACTATACACCAACTATGTGAATAAGAGAAGAGCTAGATATTTTTATTCCCAAAACTTTTTAACAGCTGTGTAATGAAGAAGAGATTTGGATATTGTTATCCCCAACCCTTTTCAGAAAACATTTAATGAAGAGCAAAGTAGAAGTATCTTATCTCCACAACTTTGTAGCAAATGTTTAACGATGAGGAGAATAAAAGTGTATTATCACCAACAATTTGTAACAATTGTTTAACGAAGAGGAGAATAGAAGTGTATTATTACCAACAATTTGTAACAATTGTTTAACGAAGATGAGAATAGAAGTGTATTATCATCAACAATTTATAACAATTGTGTAATGAAGAGGAAAATAGAAGTTTATAATCTACAACACTTTGTAACAATTGTTTAACTAAGAGGAGAATAGAAGTGTACTATCACCAACAATTTGTAACAATTGTTTAACGAAGAGGAGAATAGAAGTGTATTATCACCAACAATTTGTAACAACTGTGTAACGAAGAGGAGAATAGAAGTGTATTATCGCCAATTATTTCAACAGCTGTGTAACGAAGCCACTTTTTAAAATCAAGGAGCTTTTCAGTGCTCAAAAGACGTGAAGGATGAATGCAATTCTTATCACACTGAAAACTTTAGGATTCTCTACGAAATACGTGACCCGGATCGTAACACAATATCACCTGGTAGGTCTGAGAGCTAAAGGTCAAGTAAATTAATATTAAATACATGTGCCACCAAATTTATAATATGTAATAGCTATTTTCATACACATCTTGCTACACTTGCAGGTTATCTGCATATTTATTTTAATGGAATGGGTTTTAGGAAACTAGATTTTAAGAATAAATGTACCCTCGTCTTCATAAATTAGGTATTAGAAACCTCCTAGGAAAAATTCTAACAGCCCTGTCACCACTAGAGATGAAAGTGTTCAGGAACATGAACGGGTCTACAAAGGCTCGCATTCATTTGTTTCATCACTATTTTTTTTAGCACCGCGTCTTACTATCCGTTCGGGTCATACACATATATACTATGTATGTGTTAGGGACGAGGAAGGTTGAATTAGAGGAATTGCACCCTTGAAAGTGGAAAACTATTTAAGATAAACGGCCCTCGGTGCCCCCAAACGGGATCAAACACCGATCTCCCTGTCATCAGCCTATTGCGAGAGTAGCGCGTTAGACCGTGCGATCACCGAAGCTCGTTTGATATTTCTGGTGTCAACGTCCTTAGAAAAAAAATTAATCTTAATTATAAACGTTGACATTTGAGATATATATCTCGATTACATTAGTTCCATTTAATCAGTTTAAATCATTTTACAGAAATAATAATTGAAAATTGCCCCTCTCACATATCTAATCACCAACTAACCATAAAAGAATGATGAGACCAATGGCCTAGTCTATGAGACTACCAATACGTTTATTAACGGACATAATTTAGATCCTTTTAATAGGTAGTGATCAACAATAATAATGTAACGAGTGCTTGCATTTTATTCTCCATTGATTCCTCACGAACCCGCCTCGGTGGCGTAGTTGGCTAACGTGCTAGTCGTGTTGAGCTCGACCGCCGAGGACGGGAAGATCGAGGTTCGAATCTCGGTCGGGTGAACTGGGGTGGTTTTTCCTAAATGGTTTTCCACTCTCCCTCCACACAAATGCGGGTTCACTTCCTTTAAATTCAACCTTCCCAATTCCTAATCCATTAGCGTAATTAGTAGTTAAGCGTACAACCCGAACGGGTAGTAAGACGCGGTGCTAAATATTATTATTATTCCTCACGTATTTATTTAGTGTGTGTAATGTTTGTGTTCTAACAGAACTTGGAAGTTAAATCGAGCACCAAAGCCAGAGTGAGGCCGAGCATTGCCCACGTGTTGGTACTATGACTGATCTGTTGGTGCCTACTGATTCCTCGACTGAACCAGTGGTCTCGGGCTAATAGGGACAAGCGGCACTGTCATGGTGTCCCTCATCCCCCTGCTCATGATGAGCGTGTGCTCTAACTACATGGGGGAGGGCTACGTCGAGATAGAAGACGAAGAAAGTAAGAGAACACATCATCAGGTTCATCAACATTTGGTAGAACTTGTTAAATAAACATGTTGGAAACTAGGACATACACTCTATCATGAAACAGCTTCAATGTAACCAAATATTGCCATCTTAATACTTATTAGGGCTCTCCACCACGTATTTACAGTAACGGGACAGAGATGAAGAAGGCACACTTCAAAGCAAATGTACCCACTCTTGCGTTAAGAGAGAGTAGAAAACTATTTATAATAAAACCTCTAAAACACCAGATCAAATAGTAGTATGTATTTATATACATGTATACATATATATACATATATATACATGTATACATATATATACATATATATACATATATACATACATGTATATATATACATGTATATATATATATACTAGGGTCCGGGGTTCAATCCTCGGTTCCGGCACAGATTTATCTGATTGCCAAACCCTTCCTTCACGTCTGACAAGATGTGTATTAATCACAACTTGTGAATGTGAGGAATTTCAGGCCTCCACCGTAGTTCGGATCCCATGTTAAACTGTAGGTCCTTCATTTCATCTCACAATCACCCTACCATTGCACATTAGCGTAAGTGCGTACAACCCGAACGGGTAGTAAGACGCGGTGCTAACAACAACAATAATAATAATAATAATAATAATAATAATAATAATAATAATAATAATAATAATAATAATAATAATAATATAGTAAATGTAGGCACGTGGGCTGTAGCTTCAACCTCCTCTGGTCTCTTTTTTGGTGATGGAAAGTTTGGCGTCCGAATCACAGCTGGCACATGAACTAACTTTTCATTATTGTTTGTTTAGGTTTGTCGGTGACGGAGGGCTTGTGTTTTGAAATTTAATCTGGTGTTTTTAGAGGTTTAGTTCTAAATATATATAGTAATAAACAGGGCTATTCTATACTCTCTGTACAAAGTGTAATGGGAGATAGGGAACACTAAAATAAAACTTTTATCGTTCGTTAATTAATGTTTGCCCGCAGATGTCACCCTTAGGTGCTTAAGTTGCTTTGCTGGGCGGTGCGTAAAAGTGTTCATTTTTTCCCCTCGTCATTCGTAACGCGGGCTTCTTAATCGTAAATAGTATAATTTGCACTACAATACGCACTGTATTCAGACCTAGATTCCCAATGATAAAATCTCAAATTAAAAACAATGAATACCTACACCATTTTAATCATTGTGAACAAAACATATATATAGGTCCTTTGTGTGAGTCTGCTGTAAGAAAATAAATTATTTATTACCAGACTATACCTACCACGCATTTTCCGTGTTTAAAGAAGGCTGCAAGCTCAGAATTAACTCTTTTTAACTATTTATTTTTCTTGATCTTGTGATTTCTAAGAATTTTTCTTATATTCACCACTAGAGTGTGTTGTGCACATGCTACTAGTGTGCATTAATATATTCCCTTAGTTTATTGACTAAGACTCAAAGTAAACAAAGAAAAGACTACCTAACTGTCTTGACAGCTGATTGAACTATTTTATTCATTGTGGTGTGAGTATCACCACAAGGATTTCTAAATCGTGTGATATATAATTACTTACTTAATCATTGGCATCAGGAGCTCGAAAGTTGATTGCCGCACTTACGAAAATATGACACCTATCACCATCGTGAGCTAGCTCTATCCAGTCCACCTCATTACACCTAATCCCTATCTTGAGCTAGCGCTATCCAGTCCACTTCATTAATCCCTATCCCCATATTGAGCTAGTTCTATCCAGTCCACCTCATTACAACCTATCCCTACCTTTAGCTATCGCTATCCAGTCCACATCATTACACCCTATCCCTATCTTTAGTTAGTTCCATCCAGTCCACCTCATTACACCCTAACTCTTTAAGGATCATTCTAATGCTTTCTTCCATGCTGTGTCTAGTTCTTTATATTAATGGACCCCTATAAGATAATCTTTATTTTTGTGCTCGTTTACTTTGTGATCGGAAAATATAGCTTAGGGTAATAATCTCATCAGAAAAAAAAATGAAAACTTACATTGTTTACCATACATAATATAACAACTTCTTTATATTATTTTAGGAAAGTTTGAGCCTTATATTTAGTCCAAATTGGACTTATTTTATACGTTACATCGACTACCTTGGATTTTAAAGTTTTAGATTCTTTTCATAAGATAGCGTGCTTCATATCGTCAGTATTAATTTCAGTTTTCTACAATAACATTTGTAGGTTTCATCTGCCATTTAGTATTCACCATTTTGTATTGTCTCGTATTTTTCTCATAAAGATTTCATACTCCATTGCGTACACATCAAATTGTAGTTCTCTAAGGATCTATTTGTATGTTTAGTCTTCCATTTTGTATCCACCATCTTAGATTTTTTCAAATTTTAGAAAAAAACCTCATGCTCCTTAAAATCCATACCAAATTTTAACTTTCTAGGAATTAATTTGTAAGTTTCGTATGTCATTTTGAATCTTTCATGCTTTAATTATCAAGTTACAGAATTTTCTCGTAAAGATGGTTTGCTCCATAATGTCCACACCAAATGTTAACTCTCTAAGGTATCGGGAAATGGGGAAGATAATCCTGGAAAGACATACAAACACCACGATTTTTTATATGAAGATTGCTTGATTACATTCTAAACACGTTTTATTCTATAGTCTTCCAGCAAATTATTTTTGTATATAAATAATGAAATTCAACTGGTTGTAGATTTCTTTAATAATTTACAAATAAAGCTCGTACTAGAAACCTACCATTTATTTTGAAATGAAACTTAAAACAAGTCGTTACTTAATAAGTTCCAACCCACAAAGATTTTAATTCATATATTAAAATAGAATATGAAAATAGATAGGAAAACCCTTAATATCCAGGTAAATAAATACAATTATACCTGTCTGTATGCACAAAGATGAGAAGTTGTAAACACTACGCACCCACATTATTTTTAAAGGAGAGAAGTGTAACCTCTTACACAGCACTCTAGATTAATGATGTGTTTTGTAGTATTAGAGGATGGCTACAGGTTAAGGAGATTTACCGTTATGGGCTCGAGTGCTCTAACGTGGAATGATTTCAAGCCGGCTGCCACACAGGGTTGAGTAGGGTAAAGGAGGTAGAGTATTACCAAGGGTTAAAGAACGAATCTTTTTGTTACCCCTCCTTTTCTTTCACACTAAGATGTGTACATTAGTTTTATCACATTTTATTATTTTATTCCCCATAGTTCATTATTATTCCTCTTAGATGATGACTAAAGGATATTAGTGTGTCTAATGCATGCATAAGGATCTATGTATTAGGCTGTAAAGTGTTTTTAGTTTTAAGATAATATTGTTTACACGTTTCTTTTGTTTAAGTCAATTCTTTCTTTACATTTGTAGGTCAAGATATAATGTATACATAAGAATCAATAGAGTAGGTTATAAAAAGTATTTGACTTTAAGATACTTCTGAAAAATGTATTATTTTATTCCACTTAGTCCATTATTCCTCCAAAATGATTAGTAAAGAATATTAACGTTTGTAATGTATGCATAAGGATCAATATACTTGTTAGCTTTAAGTGAACATCGAATACATTTATTTAAATCATACTTCGTTGTACCTTAAAGAATAAATACGTTCCGGGCTGAACAGGGGTTGATTAGAAAAAAAAAGAATGTTTGTTTTAAAATGTGATAAATGTTGATAGTCGACGGTCATCTAAAAACCAGGGAGGGGGGCGGTCAGGGGTCGGGATGTGGTAGAAAGGGGTGGGGTCGGGTACCTTACCATGTCAACTCGAGGGGTGCACTTCATGGGGGGTTACCACTACACGGGCCCGCTCAATGTCTCCTCTCCAAGGGATCATATCAGATCACTGGCAGTCTTTCTAGTCACTATGCCTATGTATCAGTAAGGAACAATAATATTTCACGCTTTAACACCTATATACCTTGCTAAACAATGGCGGCGTCCTTTGTGTCTCGATATGTCATTTCTGTAATACTGTTTAGTTTATCAAATATTCAATATTAATATGACCACTTAACCATTTATCTTTTAGTGTATTTGACTGATCTTATGAGCTGACATTTCACTATTTGCTTTTCTCTATCTTAGGAATTAAACTAACCAATCTCCAATGGCGTTTAAATGAACTATTAAAAAATTAAGTTGATGAAAAAATTCCGTTAAACTTCAATTGTATAGTAACATTTTTAGCTATTATGGACTTTTAATGCAAAGTAGTAATCAGGCCATTTTTCGTAATTAACGTCCCAGAACTGATGAAGTGAAATCGTGAGTTGAGGCTTGTGGATTAGGAATGAGAATAGAAGCATTTAAAGGATATATTTCTAGAGTTATATATAGGCAGAATGGTAAACCATATAGGATCAACAACCTCACTACACCCGGTTGGGATTCAAATCTTGACGTCGTTCTAATAGGTAAGCTAAACTTAATGAGATTGATATTTTGATAACGTGTCTACCAGTGAATGTCTGAGCTCATATTGAATCAAATTTATCAATAAAATATAATATATATATATTCAGATGCTGTTTTCAAAGGCATCTGAAGATCTTGAGAAAAAGTGCAAGCAATATTATAAACTTCTTTCACTAAGATTAAGAATATATATTAGGTTAATTTCAAAACAAGGACAAGAAGGTATACTTATAAATGTATGGGGTGAAGGAAAAATGTTTTCTGTATAAAACCTACCATTTGTGGATGTTACAGGAAAAGTAGATTCTCCAGTAAGAGTCGACTTTACCTAGGCCGAGTCGACTCTTACTGGTATTTTTAGTAAAAGAAAGTATACTCTTACTACCTTGAGTTAGTAAAAGTTGACTTTTTGCAAAGAAATGGTCTACTACCTAATAAAAAACAAACAAAAAAGCAAAACCTTTACGATACAAAGAGAGATCCTAACCTAACCTAACTTTACCTAACCTAACCTAACCTAACCTAACCTAACCTAACCTAACCTAACCGAAATAGTTGTTCCTTGGAGTCTGCCATAATTATTACACACTTAAACTAATTATTAAAATGTAAAAAACCCACTGAAACTAATTAATCAAACACACACTGAATCCTTGTTCACTGTTGAGAACTACAACAAATGGACGAGTGATCAAAGAAAACAACAGTAAACAAATAGAGCTGGGATATTCAAAACAAAGATGTGCGCGCGAAGTCGCATAGCAAGGAAATGGTCTACTACCTAATAAAAAACAAATAAAAAAGCAAAACTTTTATGATACAAAGAGAGATATAAATATTTGTTATTTATTACAGCAAGGTAAAGATATTTTGACACTTTGAGTTGCAGAGCTAACCTAACCTAACCTAATCTAACCTTAACCTAACCTAAACCTAACCTAAACCTAACCTAAACCTAACCTAAACCTAACCTAAACCTAACCTAAACCTAACCTAACCTAACCTAACTTAGAAAACAACAGTAAACAAATAGATCTGGGATATTCAAAACAAAGATGTGCGTGCGAAGTCGCATGTGGAGAGCAACATTGCGGAATCAACTTTTATTAAACCACAGCAGGCATAGTTAACTCATCCTAGGAAAAGTTGATCTGTTTATTCTCTATCAACTTTTACTGATACTTTTAGTAAGAGTCGACTTTACCTAGGCCGAGTCAACTCTCCCTAACAATCTACTTTTCCTGTAACATATACAATGTATTTATTGAGAAAACACTAACTATAATATATCTTAGGCCATTTTCATTAGTTCTTGAATCTAAGCAATGAAAAATAGTTTTGTTATTTGGTTATGATAAAACTTTCGTCAATACCAAATACTTATAAGAAATATTTTCTCAAGAAAGGTGAAATTATTATGGTTACTCTCACAGTTTATATTTTTTTTATTAATAATTTTATTATTCTATTTAATATTTTGATGAAATATAAATACAACTAAGCACCTTACAAATAAAAAGTATTTACTAGTATAAAATTGTAATTAAAGAACTATAAGAACAACAAAACATATTTTTAATGTAAGAGATACCAATTATTCGACCAAAATAAATTGTGAGCTTCTCGTATCGTTTGTTATTAGAGGAAAGGGGGTGCTAGCCCATAGAGACTCTGCCTAAGGAATGCAATTCACTCGTCTCATTCCTTCATGGCAAGACAAACTTTGCACCATCCACAACAACGCAAAGATAGCTTATTTTAATATCTTTCGTAAAGTAATCTCGTGCCTGCAGTGAAATTTTCATGGCTGAATAAAATCATTTAGGTTTTATTATTGTAGGGGGTGGAACTGGAGACGCGGTGCAATATAGAGGAGAAGAACAATTAGTTTTATGACAGAGCCACTCATTAACACAGTGAGCTGGAGCCCCTCCATTTACATCAGTGGATTCAGCCACAAGCCATTCTCACACAACAAAAATTACAAACAAAACTTTCTTTTCTTATTCGAACTTTCTTTAATCAGAAATATTTTACATAATAAAACTAAGATTATATAATAATTTATTTTAATATTTACAGTATTAATAACTTATCCTTATATTATATATATAAAGGAATTATATTTTAAATTATATTGTTAGTTTATCATTTAACTATGTTACCTTGCCGGCACATATTAAAAGCGTCTATATTTTTCCTAGTTTTCCTAATTGTTTATCAATATGTGGACTCATTATAAATTAGGCATAATGTCTACATAATCATGTTATATGGTTTTGTATAAAACATTTCATATTATTTCCGTTTTGATTTTAATATATCGTGTTAAGAGTAAAAAATATTTATCTTTTGATCTCTAATTATTATAAACTAAAAATGCTCTATATGATTAAGAGTTTTTACTATTTGAAAAAATTCAAACAATTTTAAAATAATAATTTTTTATTAAAATCCTTAGAGGCATATTAGTGTTTTTAAATAAATACAAATAGTTATCTGAGGATTTCCCTACACTTTTCAGGCAAGTGTTGGGAGTATTTTCTCTAACCAAACTTTGAAACACTGTAGTGATATTAAATTAGTGTAAATTTCAAAAAGCCAGAAAGAAAGTATAGCACTTTATATGAATAAAATGTAAGATTAATAATTTTAACTTATCAATGAGTAGAAATGATACACTGTGATCAAACAATTCGTATATAAAATAAAGAAGAACAAGCTTGTGAACTAGTGACCGGATTAGTTTATTGTTTGAAAAAACTATTGAAATATCATTGAAAAGACATTTCAGTACATACATATTAACGCCACAGATTTGTTTTTAAAAAAGAGTAACATAATTTGATCATTTTAATGCTAATATTAAATTAATTATTTGTGTTTTAGAGGGAGTTGCTTTTTAACGTCATTAGAGCTTAAGGTTTTAAGTTATATATAAATTCTTAAAGTACCCAGAAATATTTGGCTGTATCGGTGTTCCTCAACCTTTTTCTGATTTTTTAAAATTATCAAATAAATAAATTGCAAATCCCTGTATTATAAAATTATCTATTTTATTATCTTCTCCCAATTTTTAGTTTATGTTCATTTTTGTAATCATTTAAAAACATGTTCATAAGTAATCAGGTGTATTAAATATTTTTAGTCTTTTACTTCGGCCTCCCAAGACTAATAAAGCTTTAACAATATAAATATTCATGCGTATGCAGATCGTAATTGAAATAAACGTTATGAAACACTCATACAAAGTTTCTCATATTAGGCTATATAGTATATATTAGGCCTGAAGTTAAAAAAAGACACAATCTTCAATGTGTTTTCCTTAAAAAAAATTTTATTTGTTTATTCATAATAATCACTTTTCATAAAGGCCTAAAAATTTGAAACAAAATTATTAAGATAAAGGTTTGATTCCGGGCTTGGCCGAGTAGTTCATTGATGAAATTTTAGTTACCTCTTGCACAGTAATGAATTAACGGCCCAGAGCTGGGTGTTGTGTCTGTTCTGGTTTTTAGTTGGCTTTTAAGTCGTGTGCTGATATAATCAGTCAGCTCAGAACGTTATGTTAAACTTCCTTAGAAAGAAAGATTTTTGAAGCTAATACGAAAAAAAATTTCAAAGCTCATCATCATTAAACCACCCCCAATTTGAGGACGTGAATTAAAATAAAAAATACACCTTGAGGTATTATCATATGATATCTATATCAAATTTAAAGACCCGCTTCAGTGGCCGCATGGTCTAATGCTCTACTCTCGTAGTAGACTAGACGGCCGATGACGGGACAATTGAGGTTAGAATCTCGGTCCGGTGTAATGAGGAGTGTTTTTCCAAAATGGGTTTCCACTCTCCCTCTAAACAAATGCAGGTACACTTCCTTCAAATATAATCTTCCTAATCAATAAAAACATTTACGTAAATAGTACATAAGTATATAACCAGTGGGCTTCTGTGCTGTGGGTCCGTGGTTCAATCCTCGGTCCCGGCACAGATCTATCTGATTGCCAAACCCTTCCTTCACCTCTGACAAGACGTGTATTAATCACAAACTTGTGAATGTGTTGAATGCCAGACCTCCACCGTGGTTCGGATTCCACGTTAAACTGTAGGTCTTCCATTTCACCACACAATCACCCTACCATTACACCATAGCGTAAGTGCGTATAACCCGAACGGATAGTAAGACGCGGTGCTGATAATAATAATAGTTATAATAATAACAAATAACCAGAACGGGTAGTAAGATGCGGTGATAAAAAATTTGGAAGAAATACACTAAATTTTAGGCTGTAAACCCAGGCTCAGATAGACAAAATTGCAAGTTTCAAAATTGTGGGTTCAGAGGTACATAATTCCAGTTAAATTTTGATATATAATATAAAAAGTAGAAATATTTATCCATTAAACTCTAATGATACTGGCGACTGGCGTGTTAGCCAACTACGCCACCGAGGCGGGTCATTAAATATAAATTAATTGTATCTTTTAGACTTGTAGTTATATTTCATGAATATATGTTACATTTGTACATTGAACCCTTCAATTACTCTGAAAGGTAGCAAACCTGCCTTGCTTGGTTACACTATGGTATGGCTTATATGATCAAGTCATAGCGTAATCGGTCAAGGTAAGATTTATATTTGCCTTGTAAACAGAGTGTACCATTCATTTACCCCAATAGGTAACAAGCTTACTACTCATTGTTCCACTATAGTATATCTAATAAGATTGGGCCACCCTATAGTCCATCAAGATTAGACTGATACCTTTCAGGGTAAACATAATGTACTGTACGCACTAGATATTTTCAAACATATTATTATTATTATTATTATTATCACTGCGTCTTACTACCCATTCGGGTTTTACGCACTTACGCTAGTGTGTAGTGGTAGGGTGATTGTGAGATGAAATGGAGGACCTACAGTTTAACGTGGAATCCGAACAACGGTGGAGGCCTGGCATTCCTCACTTTCACAAGTTGTGATTAATACACGTCTTGTCAGAGGTGAAGGAAGGGTTTGGCAATCAGATAAATCTGTGCCGGGACTGAGGATTGAACCCCAGACCCTCAGCACAGAAGTCTGACACCTTACCCTTAGACCACCAGGTCACATTCAAACATAATAAATATTTATTAAAAACTGTCATGTGTTTTTAGAGTAGAACCTACTCAGTGGTCTCAAAAATAGTTCAAATTTATATTTAAATAAAATGCCAATGTCAATTATGGGTAGGGTGTACATACCCACTACGTCGGCCGAATGGTCAAATATCTTTTCACAATATTGTATTTGGCTTGCTTTGGGAGAGAGGTCAGGGATCAAGACACAGGTGAGTTGCCTGTCAGTGTTTTTTAAATATGATAGTCACTTTTGTTTGCCAACCTCTCTCCAAGTTAATATAGATGTATTTCTTCTAAGATCTGATTCTTATTCCTATCTTCTATATTAAGAATTAAACTACAAATTTTTGAACATGCCTATTTAATAAACTAATTTTAATTAGTTATTGGTTAAATTCAATTTCTTTTGGTTCCTTCTGTAGTTCTTAGTCCTAAAACCTTGGCCCCACATACAAATACAGAAGCTACGGACGCTACGCTAGCTACGACTCAAAAAGGTTCGCAAACATATTAGACAATGGTAGTGAACACACTGCGACGTGGATGTTACGTCCGCTACGCTCGCTACGTTGGACGCCTATCCAGCGATCCAAAAAAGTTTTATGGGGGATATAGTGGACTACGCACATGTTCAAAACATGTGTTTGTAGACTAGCTCCGTTGACACCTTAGTCCTGGACTTTTTGTTCTAGTTTTCGTTTAATACGTTTCAACTCTAATTATATCTTACCACACTAGTTACACTATACTAGTATTTTTCTCTCGTACTATTTTACCACAATATGTCGGAAGCCTTAATTGAAGAAATTCTGAAATATCAGTGTTTATGGAACATATTTACTACTGTCTACGGTCTCTTTGATGTTAAAAGTAAAATATCATCATCAGAACCATAAACACCCGCCATCTTTGATGAAGATTTGTGGGAAACGACAACGGCTTAGTTTTTGTGTGGCCACCTAGTGTAGCGTAAATAGCCTCCGTAGAATCCGTAGCGAACGTAGAGTCTGTAAAATTGTGCTCTTTGTTGCCAAGGCATGACACGCATACATAATAATTCGGCTTATTTACAAAATATTTTAATCATATATTTTTTTATGTATTAATGTATTTAACATAAATTATAAATAATAGTAAAACTGCTCATTTAATTTTAAATTATTAATTCCATAAAAATGCAATAGCACTGACAGTGTAAACACATTTTCCATTTATAAATAACATGAGGGTTAAGATATTCAAGATATTTAATTAAAACGATAATTTATTTGATCTCAAAATATATTATATACATCCAAGTTTGTTGAATAGGACTATAATTTATATTTTTAATTGAAGGGTTTTATGAATTAGAAAACTTAACTGAGAATTTTTTTTTTTTTTCTCAATTGGAAGGTGCTGCGCCACATCATAAATGTGAACTACGCCTGGCCAGAAAGAAAAGTTGTCAGTTCGAGAAAAGTTTGCGAAGCGTGATTTTATTTTATAGTGTAGCATTTAATATCTTTAAACAAGTTTTATTTTTAGTGTTGGAATTCTCTCAGACGAAGGTAAGGTTTTATTTTGAGTTGTATACATCTACATTAGAATATTTTTCTATTGAAACAATATTTGTATATTTTGAGCTCACACAATTTATTATATTTAAAGCCTATTGTGATATGAGTTCATATAAATGAAAGATTCTTCAGACTGCATTAAAAAACTAATAAAAACAAAATTTTGATTTATTATTTGTTGTCTACATTAGAATATTTTTATATTCAAAGAATATTTATATATTTTGAGCTCACACAATTTATTATATTTAAAGTTTATTGTGAAATGAGTTCATATAAATGAAAGATTCTTCAGACTGCATTACAAAAACTAATAAAAAACAAAATTTTGATTTATTATTTGTTGCTGAAAACTTAACAGAATTGTCATTTGAATCTGTTAATATTAATTTTATATTTATGCTTTAATTTTACGATTCTAACTTTATTCAACCTAATAATAAATATATTCACAAACAGTAGGAAGCGTTAACTCAGAGGAATCATGATTAACTCTAATTCGGGAAGTAGTCACTAGGACTTTCATTTCACAACTTGTTTATTTTATCTACTCAATGTCCTAACATCCATTCTTCAGACGAAAATTTACTAACTGACTTATAGTTCAAACTTATCATGTCATGCTTAGAATACTTAGTTTAATCTGAGGATAGATGGAATGGGCGTTGGGTCAAGAGCGAGAAAAGTTTTTGTTAAGGAGGTTGAAAACAAAACACACTTAAATAAAAACCAAAATAAAATACATACGGTATTTGCTTTTAAATGACAAAAAATTATGATAGTTTTAGTTTAATGTGAAATATTTAATCGTTTTATATTCAAATCAATTTCTTTGCCACTTTTTTTTATTTCTCTTTTGATGTTGTTTTAATCTTTTATTTGTGAGAGGTGTTTTAATTGGCTGAAAATGTGTTCAAAATCAGAAAGCAAGTAAATAAATTAAGTCCTACATATTAGGTATCAGAAATATAAAATAATATGAAACGTTAAACGAAAGGATTTTTTTTATTGATGAGTAAATTTAAAGAAGACTTCACCATACTTTCGTAATTTTTATCTTGAGTTCCCTAACTAGAATTGAAGTTTTTATTATTTTAGTACCACGTCTTACTATCCACTCAAGTTGGCTATACAATAATTGAAGTGCAAATTGTGGCATTTAGGTGTTTTCATGCACTAGACATTTTTTAAATGAAATTCATGGTTAATATTGTACTATGTGAAACTGACAGTCTATATTTAGATGATATATAGCCTATATACACTCAATTGAAATAAAATCATAAGTGTATATTATTTAAATATTTTTTATATCTGTAAAATAATAAAATATTATTTAAAAAAATATATATATATATATATAATTTAAAAATACTTTAGTGCAGTCAATTTAAGTTTGAGCCGATCAATCTTCTGTTTATCATTTCTACATTATTAATATTAAATTAGTAAAAGCTATTAAGAAAAATATATTATTTTTAAATAAAAAATCTCAAGGTTTTATTTAGTGTCCCATATATATATGTATATATATAATATCAATTAAATCCAAAGGAACTATCAAGTAACCAATTAGTACTACTTTGATTAATAAGTCGAGGTTTATATCCAACGGGATGCAAAGCTTGTATTTCCTTTACTGGGTTTCTATTCTATGACTTAGTTAGTGGAAGTCAATTACAGCTTAGTTAAATTCCTGATCCTTCCCACTTTAATAAAAGAGTAATAATTTTATTTCATTAAAATCAACAAACCAAAGCACATGATATGACTGCTATTGATTAAATTCCATAAATACTTTTAAATATTATATGGTGGTTCACTATTTTGGATATGGTAACGCCATTACATTCAATGAAAGAAATGTTCCATTCTATCTAAGGTGATAAGATGATTAGTATGATTTACAAGGTATTGCTTGTTTATTCTAGATAGTTCTGCTCTGAAACACTACGAGAGTTAAAATATAACCTTTTTTTTTTACATAGTGACTTAAATTGAGGTGGAAGAAATTTTAAACTAATAAATATATCAGAATACATAATAAATATCAATATGAATATTTTATTAGGTTCATGTGCATCCAGATTATATTTATAAATTATTTATTTATTAAAATCTTACTAATTGTAGTGTAGAGATACACTAAATCTGCTATAACCATATTTTTATTGATCTAAATATGGGAGGTGGAAATGAATTTATTCCCTAGAAGGACTGATTTTGTCACTATAATTATGAGTATAAAATAATCTCATTGTACTCAATTGGTATAAAACCTTTGTCAGACACATGTGTGATATCCGTGTTACTAAATGTGTCTGTATCCTCACATTAAAAAACCAGTACTATAGTCAAACGACTATAGAAATAATATTCTGGAAGTTATTGTAAGTTGGGTAGATAACAAATATCATTTAATAAATTTACTGGTCTTGAAATTGGTGCCATTTATCATTAAGTAACTGGTGCAGAGTGCACGGATGCTCATGTGAAAGTAAATTTAAACAACAATCTTAACGGTCATCCAAAGTTCTTCCATTGGTGTTTCGACTATAGTTAGTAGAATCAGTTTTTCATATTGTATTGGCATCCAAACTACACTAAAGAAGTTCATCTGCCAAAACACTTTTTTTTTTCCACTTCTTCATATAAATAGCCACGCATGAAGCAAGACGCCCAGGTGGCAGGAGACAAACCGTACACAAGAGATTTTAAAAATAAGCCGCAGACATTCCACAAACACTTGCATGGGATATGTTTAGCAGCAGAGGCTGGGCTGGTTTCATCAACCACGGCGCAAACAAAAATAAAATACTACACAGAAATTCCCAACTATGACCCAGATACTCCATTTCTTTGCCAACACAGTTCAACATTTCAATTAAATTTTTGTCGAGCTCCTACGAAGAAATTTTGGGTGCTGGAAGTCTATTTCTTAGACCTATTTAAATGACATCGTACGCCAACACAAATTTTTATGTATAGTTATATATATCTATTTTTTTAAACTCAGACTTCCCATTTTGTCTTCGATTCTTGGCATCAATCCGAGGAAAAAAGTATCAAAGAACTAGACTATTATGAAGGAACATTAATGAATTGTATGAATGGTTTTTCAAAACTTTTTTTGCGGTAAAGTTTAAGAAGTTTACCATGAACAGAAAAAAAAGTTTGATTTCTTATAGAGAAAATATTGTAAGCTTGAACAATGTTTGCCTACAGATAATGTTTTATTCTGAAGCTATAGATGCAGCTGAACTAAAAACTGTGGATATTACATTTATGTACAACCCTATGTCTATCTCTCTGTAGTTTATACCCAAGACTAAAACCAAATTGGTTTATATAGTTTACTTAAACTTGATGCTATAAGATTCTATGGTCATAACTTAAGGCTCTAAGATTAAGGGTGGTATACTATTGACTGAATTTCGAAAATTTGAAAATTTTCATAAATAGCAATTACAATAATCTGTTTCAAAATGGATATCTGGGAAGTATTTTAGATTATTTTACAATATTTTACATTTTATTTACTCTAATTTGGTTTATAGTGAAAAATCCAAACAGTGGTAGCTATTTTTTTTAATTTGAAAATTTGTAAATACTTCTTTAGCGATTAAATTCAAAACTAGTGTCTGGGGACTACATGATAAATAAAATTCTAAGTTTTCAATAAAAGAAGTTATTAATGGTTGTTTACTAATCACCAATTATAGAAATTTTTATTATTTTTAAAGGGATTTAACAATTAACTAATTTTTTTATTATTGTCTCTTAACACCCATTCGGGTTATACCCTTAGTTCAATATTAATATCTAAAAATTGAGGAAAGAAATTATTTAAAGGTGATTTACTGACAGTCGCGTTTTGAAAGTAGTATTTCTTCAAATTATAGTGGGTTATTTTATAAACTATTTATATTATTATGCCTCACTATTTTTTTTAATATATAAACAAATATATATATTTGTTCATATAACATTCTTTTAATTAAAATTTTTAATATATATTTATAAATCTGTGCCACATTTTATTTAGGAAGGGATCTATAGTTTTGGTTCAGCTTATTTGGTAAATCTTATCCAAATAATATTTTCTACTTTATTATTTAGATTAAAGAACAGGGATTTGACCCTTTTTGGTTGTCACATGGTCTAAGGCGCTATTTTCGAAGTAGATTTGACTGCCGATGAGGGGTATATCAATGTTCGAATGTTGATCGGATGTACTAAGTTGGGTTTTTGAAAGTGTATTTTCACCCTCCTTACAAGCAATTGCGGGTACATCTCCTCTAAACATAAAATTTATAATATCTTAAACCACTAGCGTAATCAATACATAAGCGTATGACCCGATCGGGTAGTAATATGAGGTGCTAAATAAACAGTTATCTAGCTAATAAACTGTTGTTTATTTTAAAACACGTTTTAAGTATCTTAAGACAGTTTAGAAATGTGTCAGAAGAATTCCACTTTTACTTCATTTAATGAAGAATATAAAAAATAAAGTTTTGAAATTATGTTTGTTTTGCATGAAATTTAGTAAATTCTCCAACCATAAACTATAAATTCATAATTGTATATGTGTGATACTAATGAATTTCAAAATTTTGTCAACTAGATAATGACACCAGAATCTAATAACGCATCATTTTCACAAATATGTATTTGATCATTGGAATTCAAATGGTTGATTTGGAAACTAAAAAAAAAGTATGTTTCTGAAATTTAAGAAATAAGTTTTCTTGATTTCCTTTCAGACTAAACAACACGAGGAATATATAATATTGCTTCATCTTCCTATTTAATCGGTAGCAACATTTATAATAAACATGTTAAAAAATCAAAACCATGCCATTGACAATTTATATTTATTAACGTGTAGAATCAATGTTGCTAATTCATTTAAAGTATCAGCCATCTCTTAAATAGTTATTTAAAATGTCTTAGAATATTTGTGGTCTCAAAGTTTGACGAATTTATTTAAGTTCTTACAACATTTACTCCACACTAAATAAATAGAAGCTCTAACAATAACTGAAATGATAAGTTAATACATATTTAAAACATATATTGTGTATTGGGATCCAAGCTGATAGCCTACAGTTACAGGGGCTACAGTCTAGGACAAATTGTGTAATATATCAAGGAAAGACTGATACCTTTTAGGGTGGATGGAGTGTAAATATTTAGGGGCTAATGTGCAGATTACAATATTTTTTGTTATAATTTAATAGTTTGTTTTTAAAATAAATAAGAAAACGTGATTAAATATGAGAATAAGAATAATCTAGCCTCACCTAGAGACTATAACTAACTAACAATGAAACTATGATTAAAGAGATTAGGTGTAATTTAATTTAAACAAAAACTGTTAGATCTTAGTAATATCTTATATTTTAAAAGAGGAGATTATATTTTCAGCTTCCTTTAATGAAAATCGTAAATCGATAATTATGTTCTTTGATAAAACATTTTAAATTAATTTTCCCTTACAATTATTTATTGTTAAATTATATGTGAAAATTAAGATGAGTATCTTACGCGAAACCTTAAACATACATAGACCGAAATATTTACCTTGTCCTCAGCGGGTTCATAACCAGCCTGCAGGTCAAAACTCGAATGGATCGAATCCCGGTTGGTGTAAGGAAGTAAATTTGTCCCAATATGGGGGTTTGATTCCTCTCTATTAATGGACACGTGTTTGATTCTTCTGAAGAAATTTTCAATCGCCTCCTCCTTTGATTAAGTCGTTAAATAAATCTAGTAGTATTAAACCTATTTAAAAACATATCCAATGCACGCTTGTCCCCTTTATTCCCAGTAGTAGTTGTGGTTAGAATATCATTTTGTATGGAGCCTTCAGAAAACTTTTATACCGTAATATTGAAGATATAATACATTGAAGCCATCATCATGTATGGATATCTTCATTTTCTGAGTACATTAGAGCCTCGTTGAGGTGAAATTTGGGAAGGCGAGCTAAGGGCAGTATTTTTGCAGTTTTTAAATCAAAATATCGTTTTTGTTAAAATAAATAAATTAATTCTCCAGTATAAACATATTAATTTTCTTTACATGTTTACCTCAACAGTTCTTGAAAATTTATCAAGGGTGTCCTAGAATTTAATGACTACCTTTTCTCGACATTTAAAAAATTTATTATCTAATGCCGCAATGTTAATAACAGATATTCAACAACTGTTGGTAATCGCCATGTGAAGAAATTTAAACTTAATGATTTTACTGGAACAATACATTATTTATCTTGGCCAAACAATTGTTTGGCTTTGAAAACTGGAAAAAAATTGCCCTTAAATCGCGTTTCGTACATTCATAACTTAATTCGGACTAAATGGGTCCGAAGTTTATTCGGACAAGTACCAATGCGGACTGATCGGACGGAATTTCTACGAGGAGGAAGAGTGTTTTCACAAAATTTGAATTACAGTTGAAATGAAGTTTATAAAATTTACATTTATTCAACTAGTGTATAACACAAACATATAGGTCCACTGTATATTTTACATCTACAATATATATTTATACAGTAACTTAATAATTTTAGTTACAGGAAAATCCATTATGTTGATTTCAACAGGTAAACACTGTGCTGACTTCAACGTATACATATTTTGCATTTATTATTAATGTTTCTTAAAAATTCCCTTTCAACTTTTAGCTATCAATAAAATATATTTCATTTGACTTAGTTTGTTATTCCCCAACCCTTCCCCCCCCCCCCNGTTTGGATTGTCCGAAATTTACGAATACTGGCGCTGGGTCTAATGGGGTTTCACTGAAGTTTAAATGTTGTTTCTCAAATATATTTAACCCAATTAATCCTAAGGGGGAGTCCATTAAGTTCACACTTCCATCTTTTATAGTATTTTAATCTGAATTAACTTCCATGTGATTCTATACAAGACTATTATTTACTCCCATCCGAACAGTTTTTTAGTTGTAGGCCTATTTCTAAACAGTTTTGTCTGCTATTAATTTTTTAAAGGAAGGTATTATGTAGCCCCCACTCTTCACCCCTCAACTTACAACCCCACATCATTTAATATATAATTGTTTTCGCTTGTGATTTGAGGAAATCCTTTTTTAGTTAAAAGTGGCAGCAATTCATATTATGAACCAGTAAAGAGATGTGTATATAACCTAAACAAAATATAAATGCAACATTGATATCAACAGGCAATTTTAACTAAATAGATATCCAGAATCCAAACCAATATTGAGTACTTAGCTTTTTAAATTATTTTGTACAGTAATTCATAATCAAAAAGTTAATAAATAAAAACAAATGATATTAATGATATTCATTAAATAAATACATAATTTTCAGGAACCTTGCTTCCCTTCTCTATCCCTTAGTTCAACTTGAGACAAAATACCTCCTAGGGTTGCAAGGGTTAAATGAATACCTGTTAACATCAGCGTATCCGTAACACAAGACTATTTAGATACTGTATAGTGTATTTAACCCAAATCATGTATAGTGGAATTAAAACCCTTGCCCAAGCGGGCCTGAAACATCGGTGACTGCATTTCTAATACCTAACCACTATAACTACACGTCCATACCAGACTCCGCCTTAAAATATGACTGCCAAATAACATTGGCCAAAGGAATAACTTGTTAATCTCAGTGGTTGAGGATTATTGGGCACATACAAAGTCCCGATATAAACTCTATTGTCCAGGTGTGTTTTTCTGGTTTAATATCAACTCTATATTAGTATAGATTAACACTTGTATGGCTAAGTCGATACAGCTGTGGGACTCAGAGGAATA
Organism: Timema bartmani; assembly: GCA_902151455.1. Classification (NCBI taxonomy): domain Eukaryota; kingdom Metazoa; phylum Arthropoda; class Insecta; order Phasmatodea; family Timematidae; genus Timema; species Timema bartmani. Next base: position 26,551 of record CABFWB010004287.1, read on the forward strand.
TGTTCTGAGTGCTCGTAAATATTATTTTAAGTAAAGTTTATAATCAATATTAACTAGAACATAGTTGTTGCTTAAGGGTAATTTTTTAAAAATTACTATACTTTAAGTGGCCTATTCATGAGCTGGCAGGACTTTTTATACTTTAAAAAAATGGTAACTTAAAATAAAACAAATAAATATTACATAGTGATTTATAATTTAAATGTAGTTAAAATAGGTATATAAGTATTGAGATTTAACTAATTGCATAAAGCCTCAATACAATAAAAATATTCAAATATATTTATAAGATAAAATACCAAAACTATTATTTTAGTGGCTTTCAATGTGTTTGATAGTAAATTACATTTAAAAGTCTACAAATCAATTATCATATAAATAAAATAAGATATGCATTTGTGTTTGTGTGTTTTTGTGTGTAGACGTGAGCACTCTAAAATTCAGTAACCGAGAAAGCTGAAATTTTACGTACGTATTTAGGGGAACTTGAGTGTGAGAAACATAGGGGCACTTATTCGAATTTTGACATCTAATTCAAGAGAGACGTCTTAAATCATGTTAACAATGCTTATTCGCTATTATTAAAATGTATATCAAACATAATGGTAGCGATGGGTAGCCAATATACCAGAAATACATTTACAATAAATTAGTAGTGTTTTCCCTTCAATTCTCTCTAATGCAATATTTTATATTTAACGTTATTTGACATTATATTATAAAGTATATATATTTTTCTTCAGTTGACAGACAAGTGGAGACTAGTCTATTTAACATCCCCTTTCTTTATCAATGAGCATGGTCATCACAAACTAAACAAAATAAAAATTTCAAGGTGCACCTAGCAGATGAAGCAGAAACATTTATGTGCAGATGAGGCATGGTATCCATTCTTCCATTGTTTGTCAATAGTTAATAATCTATATTGATAGAGTACATACATAAACTATGAATGTAGTTAGAAAAATAGCACTTCCCAAAACTAGATTATGAAAGATTTTAATAAGTTGGAGCACACCTCAGTGGCGTAGTTAGCTAACGCGCTAGTTTCGTGTTGAGCTAGACTGCTGAGGACGGGGAGATCGAGGCTAAAATCTCGGTTGGGTGAACTGAGGGTGTTTTTTCCTAAATCGTTTTCCACACTCCCCCCACGCAAGTGCGGATTAACTTCCCTAAATTCAACCTTGCCCATTTCTAATCCATTAGCGTAATTAGTACTTAAGTGTATAACACGAACGGGTAGTAAAGCGTGGTACTTAAAAAGAATGGTTAGATAGCAAAAAATCATATTGTAAAATTTATTTTAAACTATTAAAAACCATTATAATTCTCAGTGTTTTAATAAAAATGATGATGCAAAAGTTGAGATTTTTTTGTAACACGAAGACTTACTACCTGTTCAGGTTATACGCTTGTGTACTAATTACACTAATGGGCTAGGGATTAGGAAGGATTAATTTATATTAAATGTATCAGCATTTGCGTGGTGGCAGAGTGGAAAAACATTTAGGGAGAATTACCCTCAGTGCACCCGACCGGGATCGAGCCCCGATCTCCCTGTCTTTGGCAGTCTATCCCAACATGAGATTAGCGCGTATGACCACGCGGACACCGAAGCGGGTAAGAGATTATTAATACTAGATAAAAAACTTTTTTTCCGATTAAAGTTTTGATACCAATACTTTTCTTTCGTTACTAGCACGGTATCGATATTTTTCTTCCGATACTTTTAATGAGTACAGTATCGATCATTTTCTTTCGATACTGCATCCCTAGGCGAAATCATCTCCTACTGTTAATGATACAACAGAAAACGAGGTTTAAGACACTCATTGAAGCTCAGCTTACATTAGATCACTTGATTAATCCACTGATTATTGATTATGTAACCGGTTCTTAGTTTGTTTGGCTAGCTATTAATAGTTACTAATCCATTTTATCTATTAAAACCAGAAAATGGTTAAATCAAATTGGGCTAAGTAAAATAGGTTTTGTTTAGCCAGCAAACGAATAATATTTAGACTACTAATATATAGTTTTATAGCGCATTATGAATTATTTATGTTGTGTTTTCAAAACTATGTATTATGTGAGAACTGTATAGTTTATAGCCAACCATACAAATTAAATACTAGTCTTATATTAGGTACAAACAATTTTCTTAAGTTAGATTATAAACTTTTTTATGCATGTGAGAATAAAATCCGTAAAGGGAATCGTAAACAATAGGATGATAGTCGTTGTTACTGTTGGTCCTTATTGGTTTTTGTTGGTTTGTTTGGCGCAAGTTGTTGATGGATAAAGTTTACACACTATCAATCAACCGACTTTTCTTCCCTCTTCAGACCAAAATACCAGCATCAATTTGTGTTTGTGTTTACTCTTAGTTATTGGAATTTTATTTCTTCTCTTTTCACGGGATTGGCACTTCAAAATAAAAAAATTGATATCTCCCATTTATGTTTAATTTTTCTTTCCGTATTAAGTGGGGAATCATAAAATTGTATGAGATGAAATTTTAATTATTTATCCATGCAAGTGCTGAGTGGAAATATTGAATCCAAATTGAAAGGAAGAGGCTCAGTTATTTATTTGTAAAATGATTAAGCACGTTAGCTTACTACGCCACTGAGGTGGGTTTAGTTTATTCTAACTCAATTTTATAATGTATTACTGCTTATTTACATCATGTTTATATTATATAATTACAGATAATAATTTCAAGGAATAGAACCTTGTAATAAGTTAACATTGGAATCAATTTATATTTTCAAAATTTTCACGGTTAAAGTTTGTAGCTGTTTTAATATAAATTTATTATTCTGGACTCTTCGGAAGTGCTTTATTAAGACTAGATTAACCTATCCATCAATATAATACATTATACTTGTGCAAACAAATTTTTTTTTTCAGCACTACGTCTTATTATCCGTTCTGATTATACGCCTATGTACTAATAACATTAATGTGTTAGGGATTAGGAAGGTTTTAATTTAGAGGAAGTGCACATGTATTTTCGTGGCGGGAGAGTGGAAAACCATTCAGGTAAAAAAAGCCTTAGTGCTCCCGACCAGGATCAAACCCTAATCTCACCGTTTTCATCAGTCTAGTTTATTGTGAGAGTAGCGCCTTATATCATGCGACCCCCAAAGAGGGTAAGAAAAACATATTAATTTTGATATTAAGAATCCATATAACAACCGATTTACCCATATATTATATACAAGACTACGCTCAATCCAGAAAACGTATCTCAGTACCATTTTCTGAATTCTTAGCTTGACACCAAATTTGGTATACTTTTAATAGTTTATTTTATTATATATGTATTTTTTAATCTTGTAAAATTGTTTCACTGGTCTTTTATCTTAATCCCAGTGTCTTCTACAATAGTTCACAGAAAACCGCAGCAAGATGTGACGTCTGATTCGAGTTGTATTACTCATCTAAGCTATACGTTTTCCGTGGTGTGAGAAGGGCTCTTATAGTCTTACAACCAGTAATGTTCAGCTTCTTTAGTGTTACTTGTGCTTGCATTGAGGTGCCTGTTGTAGTTTCTTGGAGGCAGTAGAACAGCTATCTTGAATCAGTAATTAAGAAGGAGTCTAGCACTGAGGTTATAACATTAATTTGCAGCCCGATGTTTGGCCGCTGGCAATACACGCCTTGTTTCTTCATTAATTATGTTTCACAAACTACGCTTCCGGCCACAACGCAATGCCACCTGGATACAACGCTGAAGATGCATTCTCTTTAGGCTTTCTGGAGTTTCCAAACAATACACGCCTTTACTTCTAAAGTACAAAATTATTGGAAATCATTATTTAAAGGAGACTTGAAATAAATTACGGTTACTATATCAACTCTTTTAAGACCTAAGGAAAAAAATTAAATTTCAAGATCGAGTTTCCATTGGTAAGTTTAAAATAAAGATGATATAACCTTTTAAAGTTATATTGAGAAATATAAAAGGGTAGATTTTATAGGTAAATTAGTTAATAGTTTTGTAATGTTGAAAATTAATGTATTAAAAATTTTTTTTTGTATCATAATGTATTTGTATAGATGTATTTGCCTATTATTTTCCAATAAAAGTATAAATATGTTTACAAATATCAAACCTCTTCATAACCCACAATAATTTAACCAATTTATTTTGCTCAAATAAATGATATAATTACATAAAATTATGTTAATTACTCTAAATTTACTTTTGCTTTTTAAGTAAAAATTTTCAATTGAAATCAAGATAAATTTGCTTCAGATAAACTATAATGAAACAGATATATACTTTTATTTAAATGCTATATTTACAAATAACAAAATAACAATCACCTTTCCACAACAAAAGTAGCCATCTCCAATACATAATCTGTTAATCAAACAATTATAATGCAAATTATATTTTGTTTTATGAATACCAAAAATGTATATAATTCAGCATATTAGAACATAATTATATAGCTCAAAATGTACCAATCTATAAAGTCGAAAGAACCCAAGTTATAACGAGCAATATAATATCTTGAATTCCATTGCGTTTAACAATAAAACTTTGGTAATCCAATGAAATCCTTAATCAAATAAACTTGTTAATACTATATTTTTCCGTTATTCTTGAATACATTGCAGACAGCACTTAAAACCAAAGTTTAATCAAGAAATTACAAAGTAAATAAATAAACAAGTAAATTTGTAAATTTAACCATTTTTTTTAAACTTAGCTTGACTTAAGAAATGATGATTAAACTTTGGTATTAGAAATCTTTTACCTAGTCTAAATCACAAGGAATTGATTAAGTACATGTTATCCCGTGGAGAAGACGATGTTAGTCCAGAAAGTTGAGTTTGAGCTACTTTTTTTTCGTGTTTTGACGTTATTTAAATATTTTAAAAATAAATCAGTTAGTAGAGATAATTAATTGAAAGCTTCAATAAGATGATATGAATGATTTTATCATTTTGTGAGACAGCTTAACATATCTCTGAACATATTATTTATATTATTATATTTATTAGAATAATGTTCTCAAATCGATTGTTGCAGACAGATATATATAGCTGTACCTTTTTAATTGGGTAGACATAATATTAAAATCAATTATGTATTTAAAAATACGTTTTTCGTATATTATATAAATTTTTGTGTCGAACCTATTGTTTCTCATTAGTTTATTTGGGTTAAAATTCTTATAGTTATTGTGTTACCCGCCTCTGGCGTAGTTGACTAACGCGCTAGTTTCGTGTTCAGCCATACTACCGAGGACGGGGAGATTGAGGTTCAAATCTTGGTAGGGTGAACTGTGGAGTGTTTTTTCTTAAATGGTTTTCCATTCACCCTCCACTCAAATGCGGGTTAAATTCCTTTAAATTCAACCTTCCCAATCCCTAGCCTAGTAGCGTAATTAGTACTTAAGCGTGTAACCCTACAGGATGGTGAGACAAGTTGCTAAAAAAAAGTTATTGTGTTTGTATTAATAAGTGTATACTTTCTATGTATATATCTCATTTGATGTATTTATTTAAATTATATGGATACTTTACGTGTATATAGGTATGCATTATATATATATATACATATGTACTATATTTATATGAATTATGTACAGTAAGTGTGAATTTTATATAGTTGTATGTATAACTACTTATATACCATACAGATGTATACATCTATTTGAGTAAATAAATAATGGTGTCGACCAAGAATCGTTATTTGTGTTCAATAATAAAGACCTTTAGCTTAATTTATATTTGTTTAGTAATATTGTGGGTTTATTCTCACCTGTAGATAGGCAACCCTACATTATCCCCAAGATTTATAGCTATAAATGATCGGGTATTAATAAAATTATTCTTAAAATTTATTTTTATATATGTACAAACGCCATTAGATATATATATATATATATATATATATACAACCTGGTTTTGGTACAGAGAACAGTAAGTCTAGGTCCATCTGGTATTTACTAAATTTACTAATACAAAATTAATATTATTGATTCACGTGTATCACAAACTGGTATGTCATAGTTAGACATAGGGTCAGTCTTGAATCAAAATCAAGTAATTGAAAAATTACAGCCCATGCAAGGGAATTGAACCAGGGACCATTAACCATGCATTATACTGGTCTACCACTGATCCATCCTAAGCCGTCTTGTAGTTATTGTAATATCTCACTGGTTTTTGGTATATTGAGTGTATATTGGGTAACTTACAATTTAGCGATCCTGTCCGTCTCCTATTTTGGGCTATAATTCACTAGTTGTTGGCGTATTGAGTGTATTGTGAAATAATTGACAATTAACATTGATATACAATGAATTTAAATTTATTGACTAGGTAAAATTAAAACGTGTTATAACATTATACAATTTTAAAATTTTAATTTACTTTTAATTGAAGTTTTAAAAAAGTATAGTTAGTGAATACATGAATATTATACGTATGATAATAACAGCTTAAACTCAATTTAATCTGATGACCAAGGTCCTTGAATTCACATCTTAAGACTTTCAATTATAATGTAATGTTTATATTTGAGAGGGCTAGGTCACTCTAGCTTTGGCTTACTTCTATATGCTTCTCCACTTCTTTCTCGTTTAGCCACTCAGCATCTTCATTGCTGCCCGAAGTCCAAGCGGCTTGCGATGCACCCTCCCTCAATTTTGCACATCTTTCTCTGTCTTACGTAAGCATTGTTCTGACCCCCCTCCCCAACCCCTTGTCAGCAAAAATAAGCAAAACTCAAACCCCCTCCCCTCCAATTTGCTTACGTAATACTTGAACGCCCCCTGACTAAACATCCGGTGGCAGCTAACGGCTGCTCGCCTGCAAGCTGCTTTCTATCCCAGTGGCCACCGCGACTGACTGGTCACTGCAGTCAAGTACGTGCTTATTGTACCATTAACAATAAGCATTCTCAGTGGACGTTGCGTGACCTGGTCAGGAAACTTGGTCGCGCAACTATGTCGCCTAGTGCGTGGTGGCCCTTGGTAGTGAAATTAATTATTGGATTTCTAGTTCTATAAATAAATAGTGTATTGGTATTTAAGTAAAAATAAATATTTAACATAAAATAGGAGCAATGCAAATCTGTATTTATACCCGTGGTCTAGTAGTAATAGTTCCTGGCTACAGATCCAGAGATGCTGGGCACGATCCCCGGCGGGTCTGAGAATGGGTCAAACTCAGCCTCATGAATACATATGATAAGCTATTTGAATATATAAGTAGTGGCTTCGATTTAGAAAACTGAGATAAACGGCCTGAGGGTTTGTTGTGTTGACCACATGACACCCTCGATTCTCGTTGGAAGTATCTTCGCCAACATACGGCCAGTGCTCGGTCAGTATAGCTCACTTGCAGGCTTACGCCACGATTTTTTAATTTTGATTATAAATATATATTAAACAGATAAAAGGAATCTACATTTACACAAATTCTCCATATGGGAAGTGAGCTCCCAGTTATTTTAGTTTGTTACGTTACTTAATGTAATTAAAGCTCACATCGTACTCAGTAGTGCAATTTTGTCCCTTTATACATTTGACTCCACCAGATAATATGATTTTCTAATGCAACTCTTTAAATATTATTTAAGTAGCACACATTCCTGACCATCTCTTCAGGATATGTGACATAAGCTATGTTACTTACGCTATTGGCCTAGAGACAAGGCTATATTATTATAGTTGACGGTAAATATGCTTGTATTTTGGTAGAGAGAAAGTCATAGGCATTTATCACTCTTAGAACACTTAGATGGTATTCAAAGCCACACCTTCTCGCTGGAACACCTGACTAAATGATATTGACTGCATCTCCACCTGCGTGGGCCCCAAGTAAATAGAATTGTATACATTTCCATATTATATTAAAAGGTACTTTTGAAATTATGGTTTCTTATTATTGTTTTCAAGGTGACATGGTGGTCTAGGGTAAGGTGTCAGACTTCTGTGCTGGGGGTCTGGGGTTCAATACTCGGTCCTGGCATAGATTTACCAGATTTCCAAACCCTTCCTTCACCTCTGACAAGATGTGTATTAATCACAACTTGTGAATGTGTGGAATGCCAGGCCTCCACTGTGGTTCGGATTCCACGTTAAACTGTAGGTCCTCCATTTCATCTCACAATCACCCTATCATTACACATTAGCATAAGTGCGAATAACCTGAACGGGTAGTAAGACGCGGTGATGATGATGATGATGATAATAATAATAATAATAGTGTTAGCACATGATTGACAAGATTACATTTGTTATTTCCAAACATCTTAAATAAGTAATATACTTGAATAGAATCACAAACACAGTGATGAATTCACTCAAGTCTATTTTTAAAGAAAGTACTTTAAAATGAAGGATCATATTAGTCATTGTATTTTATAGTTATGGTAACAAGCTACAGCTGCTATTAGATTGTAGCAAACAGGTTAAAAAATTATTGAGCAATGAAACAAGCAACGAATCAAGCAAAGAAGGTTGGGTTAGCTTGGCGTGCATTCCTAGTATTATGTTATCTGCTGGGATCAATACGAGGCTCTAATCTAACTTGTTTGTTTACTCGGGCTCGTCTTCACAATGAAAACACAAAACAAAGCCGTAGACACTTAAACTTTAGGTAAATAAAGCCGTAAGCAATATTCCGTCTGTCCTTGCTTCTACAAGGAGAACGATGAAACGACAGAGACAGAGAAATCGGGTGAAATTGGGTGATGGGTGTGGGGTGAGGAAGGAGTGTTGCTGGTTACAGTCATTTCTGAGTGTTTCAAAGTTCATTCTCTTGTCGCGAAGGAAGATCACGTGGTTATTATTAGTGCTAGTATTTCTATTTAAATACACATTCTATTCCTTACCATTTAGATGCTCAGAATATAGAAATGTCAACGAATGACCATTATTAAAGATATTATATTTGATTTTAATTTTATATGCTTTGAATATTTTGACATTTTACATATTTCACGTGATTTTACATAAAACTATATTTTTTCTGATTTTCTACATTATTTGTTTACTAATTGTAAATTTGTTGGATTTTCAAACACGGTTTGGATATTACAGGCGAAAGGAATGTGCTTATGAACTATTTAAAAGTGTCAAATCCAGCTCAGTAATTCAAGGGTTTTTCACTAAGTAAATGTCCTCTCCTCTCACACTCAATTCTGTTCACAATGAGACTATTAGCCGTGTGATGGATTCTAAATATATAAGTAATGCTGATCTGGAATCCCCTCCCCCCTCCTCCTTCCGCAACACACCACAACACTCAGGTTAGCTACCTATATTATTGTCCTGTAATGTCTCATAGGGATTTATTTTCGTTTCATATGAGTGGTTGAAAGTGAATGTCTAACCGTAAAGGCGAATCTACACTGGTCATTTGGATGATCACTTTAGATTAATCACTGAAAATTAATAATTTAAACGCTACAATCATCGAAGATGGCAGCGGCCAACCTTTGTTCACTGGTGATGAAACACAGAGGATGAGTCATCCAAAATGAATATTGTAAGCATATGCTTGCCTTTTCCCTCTTCAGTGAACGCTAGTCTTCGTATATATATTGTGTAGTAGCTGTGGAGTAATTGTGTACATTATGGTGTTTACATGGAAGGACGACCATACCCCATTACTATTAGATATATTGAAATAATGTGAGTGTCTAAGGAAAATTAAATCACTTGAATACAGAAATAAGGTTGCAAGGAAAAATTCACTTCAGAAGATAGTGCCGGAGTTGAATATTCCTGGTTTAAGATCAGAAGATGTAAAATTGAAAATAAAGACAATCCGTACTCAGTACTCGTCCGAACTGGCTATAGTACAACAATCTGGTAAAAGTTTGGATGATAGTTACCTACCAAAGTTGTTCTGATACAGAAATTCTGATACTACTTTCCGTGGTGTTTGTACACCAAGAAGAAGTGTTTCAACAAAAGTAAGAAATAGAGGATGTTTTTACACGGAATAATGCCTTTAGGGTTCTGAAGCTGTCTCCAGCAACCATATATTTAGGGTTATTTGCAGCTTGAGTTGAACAGAAAGGCATTCTCTAAGTTGTGTATCTTGTTTGCAGAGGCGCACCCAGAATTTTGAGCTGGGTGGGGGGGCCTTTTTACATAATAATTTTCATAACTGCACCATTATATATTTAAATTACTGTAATATTTGGAAATTTGATTCAAAGTAGGGGAATAATAAAGATTGAGAATCAACGATGCCCCCTAAAAATTGGGGCTGGGAAAAATTGTTATTTCAAAGGATACAAATGGTAATATTTGAGCTAGTTCATACCAAAATTGGATCCTTGGCCTACCTTCTGTCAGTGTGTACGCCACCGGTTAAAAGGAATGTGTTTACAAATTCTTCTTCACACCCAGGATTTGCAGTTGGTGGGGGTAGGGGCATATAATAATATCAACTGCCCCTTCCACTCTTCCTGATACAATAGTGTTTACATAATTGCTCTAAATTAATAATTCCAATTACTGTACTCACGTCAAAACTTTAAGTACAAAGCGTAAAGACTTTAACCATTTCTAGAAAATATTACGGTATCACAGGTCCAGTTTTCATTTAGGTGTGGACATTTGAAGTAAATTTAAAACTCAACAGAATAAAGAATTCCTTTAAAAGCCCTAATTACGGCACAAAATTATTGGTTTTATATTAAATAAAATTAAACAAAATATAATTGATTACTTGACAGAACATAGTGCTTATCATATGTTTGTAATATTCTTAATTTTCTGGGGGAGGACCTTCAACTGGATTGGGGGGGGGGGGGGTAAGCCCACAAAACCCTCCCCCCCCCCCCGGGTTGNCCCCTGCTTGTTTTCGTATATATATGGTTCTACTTTTGCCAACAACTATTACAATTTTGCTTTGGACATTCGAATATGGTTTTTCAGCATATCTTTGTTTTCATTAGTCCATTCCACTAGTAAAGTGCTTGATGCACCCAAAGTATTACGTCACAGCATCAAAGGTTTCACCCACCATCGTGCCCTGCTTCTTTCTCTTCCTTTTTTCATAAAGAATTTGTTGACCCCCCTGAACTAATAAATCACACACCATACGAATACCTGTTCGCAATACTTCAGTTCCCTTCATTTTGAAGTGAACTGCTTAAATCACCTTGATGAACAGTGTAACTAAATACGGTCCATCCTGTGACTTCACTCTCGATGATACATCAATTTTGATCATCTTGGATGACCAGTGGAAATTCGCCTTAAGCTAACATCCAAGTTTTTTTCTTTTCACTATGCCACCAGTCGCGTATTTCCTGGCAACAAATTTAAATAATGGTCTACCATCGACAACTCCTTTACAACCGACGTTAAAGTTTTAACGTGTTCAGCATGTGAAATAATAAATGGATATTTCTTGAAATCACAATTGGAGCAACATTTATGGAGCGCACTTCATATAAAATAAGCAAATGAGTTATTCGAAGAAGCAAGTGCTTTTAACACATATGTAGGAATATTTTATTTAAAGAAACGAATTATGTAAGGACTTGAGTGGTGCGATGTTTTCTGCTAAAATACCATGGTTTATACACCAAGTGCCTAGTTTTTTTTATCTTTCTTGGAAAAGTACTGCAAGCGACAAATTCCTGATCATTCATCACCCATAAAAAAATGTCTGCTGGTCTGCTATGAAGAAACTATGGAAATCGTTAGAAATTACATAGGATATGCCTTCATGTGGGCCTATGTTGATGCAACCGCGGATATTAAGGGTCGCATTATAGCGAGCTTTGTGATAGGTAAGCTAGATACTGATAAACCTTTCAAACCATATTTGATTTAATGTAAAGTGCTGGACCATACAGATTATCCCACTGTTGCAAGATTTGTGAATTATGGATTTAAATTGTTGTGGCCTACGGGAGTTCACGAGGAGATGGTCCTAGTGTTGTATTTGGATACCACGGCGTACATGCTGAAATCAGTAAATGCTTTAAAGCTTTCTACCCAGATTTGATAAATTTTACATGCTTTGCTCATGGACTTCAACGTCTTTTGGAATACATTCGAGCCAAGTTCTCCCTAGTGAATAAATTAATTTCAGTGACAAACAAGTTCTAACCAGATGGGGAACATGAATAGAACCAGCCAAATTTACAAATAACATTTTGGAGCTGTGAGGTCAGTAGTATATATATCTGCCCCTGATTGTGTGATATCTGTGCGTGACTATCAGAAAGCATATAGTGATCTGAAAGTGCTTTGTTCAACTGTATACATCAGGAGAAACTTAAGATGGATTCTTTAGAGCATCAAACGAGTGGACTGGACTTCCAGTACAATAATATATGGGAAACATGGAAAAGGTAATAGAATAGCTAAGTGCTGTGAAAGGCGAAATTAGGGAAAGTGTTACTATAATATTTCAGGAAGTATTAAAAAGAAACCTAGGATAATTAACGCTTGTCAGTGTGTGCCATATACTTAAAGGAAATGGGGTAGATCCCTCTCAGGATATTTATCCAGATCAAATTCCTCTTTCTTTAAAATACGCCCCAGTGACAATGTTATAAGGAAATGACATTGTCTGCCTACAATCCTATCCTGTCTGACAAGCGGCAGTCAATGACCCAAGAAAACATTTAAGTGTATATAAATGTGTATTATGAAGCAAATTACAAGAAGTCTAAAAATTCCCGTACCAATCACATTGTAATCAGGTAAATGAATTTAGCTTGCTTGATAAGTTATTTTAAAATTATATTAAATACTTTTTATGAATCTACATATTAAATTTCTACGTATTTCACTGTATTTTTTAAATAATTAGATACATATTTTGCTATATGATACTAAATACATCTCCCAGCTCTAGTTATTATAGTATCTGTTTCTTTGGTAAAACATGTTCACTTGGGTAGTACAGCTAGCAAAATAATCATGATATTGATTATATTCTTGCAAAGCGTGCTAAGACCAGTAATGTTGGTTAATGTAAGGCAAAATAAGTTTGTTAATATTATTTAAACATATAAATTAAATTATTATTTTATCGTCAAATATATTTTTATGAAAATAAATCCTTTAATTGAACTATTTTTGTTAGGATTAAAGGTATTGACATGAATTTCACATAAAATAAAATTAAGCTTTACGAATTTCTCATTACACTTGTGGGAAAATGCATATAAATAACCATGTTTGTATTTGAATCGTTTTGAAAAAAAATATTTTTAGCACTGAGTCTTACTACCCGTTCGAGATATACACTTTATAAAACTTGATAGACAAATATTTACCAATATATGAACACAAAAGTAGGAGGTCAAATGCTTTTACACTTCGTTACTTCTGAAAGAAAATCAGTATTATCCTGAACAATAACTACACAATAGTCATAAGAGATAGAATGTTCCTTAGTGGAGCTATGCAAGTTGATTTTGCTACTTTCCGGCTATACGAAGAATACAAGCTTTCACATGATTCTACTAGAAGTGGGGGATTGTATTTTTTTTATTCAAGATCTTACAATAAACTAAAATTATACCCTGGTTTAAATTAAAATGCAATATTAGTTTCTTCCATTTTTGGTAATTTTTGAAAAATATCAATTAGTCATCTATCGTATTGAAAAGTTTTTTACTAGTTAAATTTTGAACGAATTTTCAATTAATTTACAAACAATGAAAAATTCAGGAATCTATTCGTTATATTACTATAAATAAATCTTCGAAACTAATTAATTATCAAATACAGTTACATAATATCCGCCCTCTCACTTTTTTAAAGCACTTTGTATTTGAATCTTTCTCACAGAATGGACATACAAGATCTTAAATCATTTACATAATTGTGTCTGGCTGTATCGTATACAACGTGTGTATACATTTTAAGTTTGGTCATCATGTTTACTTGCTAACCCTATTAAGATATTATGACAACACGATGCTTTAATAATAATTAATTTTAGAACAGTAGCAATACACTATTGGTAAAGAGTGGCAGTTATTAAAGTAAAACATAGAAACGATAATTGATTTTCAATCGCATATTTTTTATCAATTCACAATAATTTATAAATAATTGAAATATGGTTTAAAATAATTTGAATTAAAATTCCATTGATTTATAAGTAGATTAATGTTATATATATAACATTAATCTATTTATATAGTGGGGCATATAGTGTTGACGCATTTAACAACAATATAAGTTTACTGTTTTATCTAATAAATGCTTAAAATTAAACTTAAAATAAAAATAAGGAACAGCAATTTTCTTAAATACTCTTGAAATATTTTTTTAAACAATATCGTTAATATGGCCACAATTATATGCAATACATTGTTTTATGCGCTTTTTGAAACTTTAAATGATTGCACAATGTGTCTAGTCGAATTGGTTGAACTTCCACAACAACTGTCTAAGTTCCTGAATATTGTTCTTGGGTTAGTTGCGTAAACATTCCCCACAATAAAAAGTCCGGAGCTGCTATGTCTGGTGAACGTGGTGACCAGTCGATGTCCCCAAATCCTGAAACGAAGAGTTCAGGAAATATTTTGCGTAGCACCTCCATTTATGTATGTGTTGGTTGTGCCGTAGCCCCATCTTGCTGTAACATGTTGGTACCCATGCTCTTATGTTGCAATTCAAGGATATGAAGGATCGAACATAGATGGAGGTCCCGGAGAGGTTGACTGGGTGTTGTGTCTGTTCTAAAGCTAGGTTTGTTTATAAATAGCTTTCTAATAAAATTAGTTGATTTAGAAAGTGAATGTTAAATACCCTGATTGAAAAACTATTTATAAGCCTTTTGTTATTATTATTATTATTATTATTATTATTATTATTATTATTATTTAGCACCGCATTCGGGTAATACGCTTAAGTACTAATTACGCTAATGGATTAGGAATTGGGAAGAGAAGGGAACCACCCCCAGTTCACCCGACCGAGATTCGAACCTCGATCTTCCCGTCCTCGGCAGTCGGGCTCAACATGACTAGCGCGTTAGCCAACTACGCCACCGAGGCGGGTAAGCCTTTTGTTAAACGTGCTAATTTGAAGAGGTTTTCTGATAGAATCCACACTATAGGCCTATACCCATAATACAAAGGATATCAAACCCTAATTTTTAGTAATCTGGACCAAATTTCACGGTAATTTAGTCTGATTTTTCTGTGTTTGGAAGTTCGGAGTACAAAGCCTGGCAAGTTGTACTCGAGTAGTTTTTTTTTTTTCTAAATGGTTTCCCACTTTGCGTACACACTCCCCATTGTTCCATTAAAGTAGTTGAAGGCAGATAGCCCATTTAGATAGGAAGCTTGGTGAAAAATAAAATTAAAAAAGTAAAATTATAAATTCACCTTTTAAACAAAAGTTTATTTTTCAGTGACAAGAATAACAATCTGTCAACTCAAATTACGACTGTATCAACCATTGCAACAAGAACCACCCTATATTTGACAATGGATGCAATACACACTTTTAGGAATCATCTAGGTCTGAACTATGATTCTATGAATCCGCTAGGCCAGGCCACCTCCCTACCTAACTGGACATCATGGCTAAACGGATGCTTACAATGGCTTATTGTTTATAGGCCATACAGACTGGGGTCAATGTGACGCAAGGTGATGCCTGGTATACTTTGGGTGCCTTTTTCCCCTAACACCTACCCCCTTCCCTCCCCCTCACAGTGGGCCTAGCCCCGTCTGGGTGTTTACGAATGCAGGAGACAATTACCAAGTAATCTCTGTAGTAGTGGAGGCAAGGGGGCTACGACGAGTTTGTTTTATCGATTCGCCTTTGTTTCTCCACATCGTTAATGGCTCCAAAAACTCATTTCAGTACTGATTAAAACTTGGAATAAAACAAACAATGAATTAAAAGCTTATTAAAAGCACGAAAAAGAACAGGGAAAACTGAAGCGAGATTTTGCAACTCCGAATTCTTCCCCCTCGCCCACTCTCTCTCTCTCTCTCCCTCCCGCCAACCCCAGGCCCCTCCCAAACCCAACAATCCCCTTGTTTACTTATTTCCTAGCCAAGTTTGTACGGGCGCATTTTATTCTGGCGAGCGAGAGAAGTCAGCCAAGCCCAGCATTCGAGTTAAGAGTTTCCGATACACAGTTCGTTAATTCGATTGGCGACGATTGGTTATTTTAGGTCGGTGTGCAAACAACCTTATTCGCTTTATGTTTGTATACACGTGGAATTCAGAAGACAATGGAAAATATAAAATTGAATATACTTACCACATAAAAAAAAACAAAAAAACGAATCATTTATTTAACATCGACAAGCTTGATACAGGATGACCAATAACTATGATAGGACCAAATTAAAAATAAACTTTTAACTAGACCTAAGATCAGTGGTGGCCATATTCTCATGATAGTGAAGTATATTTAAGTACAGTCCAATAATTTTCATAGGAAGAGCATCTGACCGCTAGAAAGGCTACTAATATCTACTTTTACGTATTTTTACCTCAAGTTATGTGAGCTGAAGTAAAATTTGGTTATTGATAAAATAAATAACTATAAAATAACACTAACAATCTTATGCTGTGAGAAATTAGTCGATGATTATAAAATTAAAATAAATCTATGGCTTGGTGATGTTTATATTTAGCTGAACAAATTAGTCAAATATGATTACATTCAAATAATCATTAAAATTAAAGGATATACAATTATCTTAACTAAGCCGTGTTATTTATAATTTAAGACTTAGATATATTCCTTAAAAATCTATAGAAAATGTTGATTGATAAATTTTGTTAAGTTGGTTGATGTAAAAACAAAATTGTAGATCAAAATGTATAATTAGGTTAATTTATGGTGCTAACATATTGTTAAATAGGGAACATTACACATTAAATAAATAGTTCATCATCAATTTACAATATATCAAGTGTTGATAAGTCTAAAATATACTAAACACATTAAAAAATTTTTAAGCCTTACAAATAACAAAAGAGGTTATAAAATACAATGTTTTGTTCGTGTAAGTTCAGAAATTAAAATTATAACATTTTTGAGGTAAAATGTTAACATCTGCAAAAAGATTGAGATTAATTGTTTTGAGTATTAATATACAACGACCTTAAAAAATGAATATTTGATGAAACAATGTTAAGTTATAGATAATTAATAGAGTTGACAAGTATAAAAGTTGACAAGTACAAAATTTTAGTTTATAGTTTAACCAGTTTGAAAATAATATAATTGATGTGGAGAATTTAATAACATTCTAAGTCTTATCTGATATTTCTTGTCCCGTTACTCCTTTTTCTTGTATTTCCAGCATTAAAAGACGCTGGAATACTCAATCCGACATGTTTCAACACATAGATGTCATAATCATGGTAACTGTTAAACGAAATTAAAGAAGCATGAAGACACAATAATATTAAAGAGTTACAATAGATGAGAAATACTGTTGTCCAATAATGAATATTTATTATTGGACAACAGTATTTCTCATTTATTCTAACTCTTTAATAAACGAAATTAAAGAAGCATGAACACACAATAATATTAAAGAGTTACAATATATTAGAAATATTGTAATTACATATTTTTTATTGGACAACAGTCATATGATTGTGGAAGATGTATAAACTCTATTCTTGGTCAATAAATCTTTAGTCTTAAAGTTTTTGACAGTTTTAAATTTAGGCAATCAATTTATTTGATTAAACATAACTAAGAAATGTTTATGTATTAATAACAATAACTTTAAATAAGAAAGGATAAAATATACCCTTAAATCCACTAGAAAATAAAACGGCACTACTATTAATTAATTGAATTGATGTTATTAGCTAGGTTCTATAGTAATAATATTTTGAATTAATATAAATAATCTAATATTACCAACAATTTGATACCTTCATACCCAAAATACCCACGTGAACCATTTTTAAAGAGCCTTGCCTTTTGGGATATTCTGCCGCCCCTAATATGCTACCTGCATTGGTGGGCACGTAGTCAAAGTGTCAGACACATCTATTCTGGTTTGGTCGTTGTTATAATCCCGGCTGGGTGTTCTAAGGTGTTTTTTTTTCCTCGATGCCTTCCAACTCTCCCTCCACGTTAATATTAGTAGATTACGATAAGGAATGGCACTTTCTAAGCAAATGCAGATTATGAAGTAAAGTATGATCAATATAAGTTAGTTATTTCATTAAATAATTATTCACGTTTGAATACATTTGGCCTGTTACTTTTGATATACTCAATATCAAAATCGGGTTATATTAATTAATCAAAAATGGAAATGAGTATAATATTAATATATGATGAAACTCCAATAAAAGCGATATTTAGTAAATTTTAAATAAATCCCTCACGCATTTTTAGGAGTAATCATTCCAAGAAAATGTCCTGCTTCTCGTGAATTAACCTGGACTAATCTCTATTTTATAGCCTGATGAATGGATTTTAGGATGTTTTAGTCCACCACACGACGTATATGTGCCATGCTAAATTAATTAAAAAATATGTATCATCTTATGAGAAAGGAAACTTTAAAAATAAACATTAATGATTGTTGGCTTTTCCTTTACTGTCTTAATGTTATCAACATCGTCCCTCTTTTTTGCATTCTACAGTTTCTTCTTTTTTGTGATTCCTTGTTATACACTACTTTTCTTTGTACTTATTGATGTTTTGATGCTTTGATTTTGTGGCTATAAACGTGTTTTTGTGTTAAACGAGATTGTTTTTCTAAATCAGAGACTGAAATATATTAAAAATTAGTATTCCTTTATATTTAACCAATAAAATAAAATTTACCGATTCCCGAACCTTTTATTCTTTATATGTTGACTCATTCATCTAAGTAAACGAATTGTTACCAAAATTATTAATATTATTGTTACCAATAAAATGTGTTCCCTTTACTCCATATCTTATAATGAGAGTGGTGTGGTGTTTTTAAACGCAATTGATGATATATATTTCAAACAAAGTGATTTTTATTACCTAGTTCGATTAATGGTTTAGCAAAGTCGCAACATGACACAAGATTTTCACGTAAAAATTAGGTAAAATTAAAATGTTTTATACATCATCGCATGGAAGAAAGGCTAGTAAATACAAACACAAACACCAAATAATTCTTGTATAGCCTAATTTACATTTATATGAATTGTGCTATTTGTATTTTCGCTAAGCGCATCTTAATACCCTCTTAACTATCCACATAAAGTACAGTGATAGGTAAAGAACAATCTAGAGAAAATGAAGAGAAACTGCATCCTGTTAGAAGGAGAGTTGAGAACGACTAACGAAGAAACACCACTAGTATACACAGCTAGAATTCAAACCCCGGCATACCCATTCCAGGAAACAAAATTATACTAGCTTAACGTTTAGTCGGTGAGAACCGGCGATGTGAATCTTCATGAATTTACTAATGATGGACTCATCCCAGGACATTTATATCATAAATACCTATACAAAAATGTTGGGTATTTTAAATTTGGTGCTTTGATTTGCATCCTATTAGTTCATAGTTCTGCCTTTTCTATATTTATAATTTAAATATTATTATTATTATTATTATTATTATTATTATTATTATTATTATTATTATTATTATTATTATTATTATTATATAGGTGTTCTCTCTTACAACAGGTTCATTCCTTTTGTCAGTGAACTTAGACCGCCAATGCGCCTAATCCTTTACTTCCTCCTTCAGCTTCCAGATAAAGATTAAAGAGCAGAATTTAAAATAAATGGTTCGGAACTCCGCACGGACTTTCTCGCTCTAATGTTTAAAAATGGATATATTTACTCAAAACTCTTAATATATGTGAAACTAAATAATATACACTTGCAAACCAGAGAATAAATTGCGCTATACCTATGGAAAACATTTTTTGAGTCTTGATTTTAAATTTTATAATTTTATTTTTAAAGAAATCATGTCCTCATTTGTATGTCTATGCCGATTAAAAAGATCAATATTGGGTTCCCAAGGGTCAACACATCGTATTAAAATTTCAATTTCTGGTTAAAATTTTCGACATTTTATTAGGGGTTGCCCATCTTCATGTCATCTCATTGCTTTTAAATTCCTCATTTATAATCATTTAGACCAATAATAAAAGTAAATATTGACTATTGAGTATAAAATGTAGATAGATCGTTGTTGTACAAACATTTCTCATAAGAGGTTTAAGGAAAAATAACAAACTTTTTGAGAGACTTATAATTAATTACTCAATGGCAATGGAGAATTACTGCGTTAAAATTTAAGTAGTATCTCTTTACAACTAAAGCTCACAAAATTGGATTAATATATTTGCCAGTATCTCAGAAACGGTTGGTTTTATAAAAAATATATTTCATATAAAAGTTTTATTTTTTAATAGTACTACAATTTGCTATGAGAAGTTATTTAGTATCTCAAATAGTTGCGGGGATACGGAAATTTCAGCTTCTGTAAAATACCCTAAAAGTCATATTCATGACATATTCAGTTTATTTATAATCTTAATCAACGCCTAGATACCCATTTTAATCAAAATCGTTTGAGCCGATTTTGAGAAAATCGATTTTTTTCTCTTTTCGCCCTTTATTTAACTACTCTTAATTTTAAATTTTAACAGACACACAGACAGACGGCATTTCAAAGACCTCTTTTTAGGGTTTGGGGGGTCATGAGACGTCGACATCTATCAACATTTCAGGTTAGATTTTTTTTAAGGTCACAATATTTACTTTTTGTTTTCGAAAAATTAAAAATTATAAATATTTGCGTATAGCTTGAAAGTTATTGGTTTTATAAAAATATGCTTCGAATAAAATATTTGTATTATAAATAGATATACATATTTGTAATGATAAGTAATTTAATATCTCATATAGTTTCGGAGATATGATAGGAAAAAAAATAATTTATGCATCAGACCGGAGTCCTTAAAGTAATTTTTCTGAACTATTGAGGGTAGACATTTTATTTGGAATGATTATAAATGCTTAGAAATGAAATTTAATCAAAATGGTTAGAGCCGATTTTGAGAAAATTGACTTTTTCTCTTTTTGCCCTTCAGTAAACTACCCTTAATTTTAGGATTAGATATCCTATTCCAAAAAATCTTCCGGTCAACCCTATGAAATCCCTAGATACCAAGTTTTAGCCCGATCGGTAAAATAGTTTAGGCTCTAGTTGGAGGTACAGACAGACAGACGGAAATTAAAAAAACATTTTTTCGGATTCGGGGGGTCATGAAACGTTGAGATTCATCCAAATCTTGAGTTCGATTTTTTTGACGATCACAATACTTTCTCTACCTGTAAGATAGGATAAAGTAAAAAACTTATATGAAGATGATACATATATTTTGAAAGTATATCCGAACTGGTGAGAATGTGGTCCAGAATTCAGGCTCATTTAGTTTCGTTTGAATGTGACAAGGAAGACATGGTTATAATCCTGGTTGGGTGTACTGAGTGTGTCTTTTCTGAAATTGTTTATCACTCTCAAACCATGATAATAAAGGTACATTTCCTCTAAATTCTACCTTCACTAACCCCAGCACATTAGTATTACTAATGAGAGCATACAGCCCTAACAATGAGACGTGGTGAAAATAAAAATGAAAGACTAAATCCCATCGCAAACGACAGCGATTGTGCTCTCACATGTTTAACTGAAATAAACTCGATTTTTATACACTTGTTGATTAGAATTGTAAAGTTAGATTTTGATTTATTTGGAGTATTTATCTAACTGTAACGCTATCACAGATGGGATGGGATTTTTTCAACGCTTCTAACTGTTATTTTGGGTTATACGTGGTTCTCTCTAGAAGTTACGTTAATCGGTGAATGTATTGATATAAAGATAAGGTTTTCAATGTCATTAAAATTGTTTATGTTTTGAAACAAATATATTGAAATGTATATTTCCACAAAAATTACAAAACTTTTGTACTGGCATTGGTTTTTAATACAAACCCTGTGATTTGGACGATGGCGTATAAAAGCGAGGGTTTGGGGGGG
>CABFWB010004287.1:48584-62044 GCA_902151455.1 Timema bartmani
GGGGGGGTGAGGGAACTTAGTGGTCTATATATACGTCTGAAATAATTTAATTTCTAAAGGTATACTCGTAGTACAATAATCTTCTCCCACCTAAAAAAAATTAGAATTCTATGCCTTTGAGGGATTTGGACAAGAAATACATTTTACTCAAGCGATTTTTTTTAAGCTGGGTGTTAGGTTTATTCAAAATTAGATATTTTAATGGTTCAGGGATGATAGGAATATATTTTGGAGGAGATTTATTTTCATAGGCATGGAGGTAGAGTTGAAAACCATTTAGGTAAAGTTGACCCTTTGTACAGTACATCTGAGCACGAATCAATTCCTGACCCTCTCGTCAATTGAAAATCACATTAAATGATTTATATATTTATACCACATGCCCACTGGCAGGCGTGATATGATGCTATATTTTATAGTATTTAGTGGACTATTTTACTCAGACCATCGATATAAGCCCTAAATTGACCATGTATTTCAGAAATTATTTCTTTATCCTCGCTCTTTACCACAGTTAAATGTCAACGCACATATGGATTTGAGAGCCCATCACTTTCCCTTTCAAAACTAGAGAGAAATGCTTATATTTGGAGATATTTTCAAGAGTTGAAAGCAAGTGAAAACATTGATATTTTGTTGTAGGGGATTGTAGTATGTTGCGACCAGCGGTTGGCCACGACTAATGAGAAAACTTTGCAATATTTCTCTGCTGTCCTGTTTCACTTTGGAATGACAGTCAGTATTTTATTTACCAAATTGTTTTTGTTTTACCCTTTTAAATACATGGCTGGAAATCATTATCAACATTTAGTCTCATTTTACTAGAAAACATTTAGATATTAATACAAACACACAATTTATTCTATTTTAATGTAAGGTCGATTAACTTTTTAAAATATATGAAACTTTATATAGATGATTTCCATACACGTTCGATGAAAATAAAACGAATACTCTCCACTCGCATTAGTGGTTAAAAGGGTTTATAGCTTCATGCCCACGATATATTATATTGCCGGTTAGAGGAAAGTTGGGGTTTAAATCCCAACCAGATTTAATATAATGTGTTATTCTTAAATGTTTTTTTCTTTTTCTATACACAAAAATGTTAATACATTAATATTTTTACTAGCACCGCATCTTACTACCCGTTCAGTGATACATTAATAGAAAGCTAAAACCTTCTTCATCCTCATACAACTATGCAGATAGCTTTGACGGGTAGTAAGACGTGATGCATATAATAAATATACTACCTACAATGATGAATCAAAATTATAAATCCTCCTCGGTAGCGTAGTTAGCTAACGTGCTAGTTTCGTGTTGAGCTCGACNTCGGTGGCGTAGGTGGCTAACGCGCTAGTCGTGTTGAGCTCGACCGCCGAGGATGGGGAGATCGAGGTTCGAATCTCGGTCGGGTGAACTGTGGGTGGTTTTTCTACCTCCACGCAAATGGGGGTTCACTTCCCCTAAATTCAACCTTCCCAATTCCTAATCCATTAGTGTAATTAGTACTTAAGCGAATCACCCGAACGGGTAGTAAGAAGCAGTGCTAAAAAAACAAACAAAAAAACTTCCATTGCATTTACTTAACGTTAACGTAGATCTTAGGGTTAAAGTCCTAGCGTGTACACTGAGAGAAGATTTTCGTATTAGGTTTTCCCCCTTGTTTTTCCAACCTCTCTACATTCTAATGTGAGTTCATTTGCTAAACTACCTTTCTATACTTACTTCTAAAAATACCTAAATCATTAAAAACCCTTGAGTTGAAAAACAATTCATTTAAACCCTATGCGATTTATATTTATGTTTAGAGTTTAGAGTGTATGTACTTGCATTTTCATGGAGGAAGAGAGGAGAATAATTTAACTGATAAAGCCTTAGTACACCCAGACATGGCGCTGGCCCTCGCTTACCTATCCAGGGAAAACCTATCCAGACGATAATTATAACTTTGTTCGTGTACCCGATGATCTGGGCTCCAACTGATTAAGCATTATATTTTTGACAAAACTTGAAGAATTCAACTGAGTTTTAGCTGGTTACTTTCAAAGTTTGTGGCCGAATCATTTAATTATACAAAATATAGCAACAAGTCAACCGTCCTCTCGACACCATAACAATTTTGAAAATAATAGCTTGACACATTCATTTAAAAGTCATAGTGTCATGATTTTCAGATACTTTCAAAAACATTACCAATATTACAAAGTTTAAAATTTTTAAAATTATTTTAAATTACAGAATAATGACTATTAAACTTTTAGGCATCAGTGAACTATATTTTGGATTTAAATTAAACTATAGATTCGATGCAGGGTCTGTCATTTTGTGTATTGTATTTTGAAATTAAAATTGAATGGGATATTCTCAAAGCAGTCAGAACATGTTTGAATTTAATTTGAAAATAAATGTAAGAAATATACTCTTAACATTTGGGGCTGCCTATTACTACCCGTTAGAGTGATAAGCCTATGTATTAATTATACTATGTGCTAGGGACAATGTGTGGTTGAATATAGATTAAACGTACCCTAATTAGTGTGGAGAGAGAACGAAATGGTAGAAAAACAATTAAGAAAATCTCCCTGAGTACATCAGTACATTCGAACCCTTATTTCCTTGTGATAGGCAGTCTACCTAATTGCGAGAGTGATTCTTTAGATCATGAGGCCACAGAAGCAGGTTCGATAATTATTGATAATATATATCAATATAGAAAGTTGCAAATTACAATACCTGACGTATGAATACGTGAAAGTAGTTCCAGTGACATTTCTAGCTGGACTGTCTGTTCCCGTTACATACTTAAATTGATATGCAAATCTTGCCAAAATCAGGGAACAGGCAGTCGAAGAATTCCTATTAGACAGAGAGGTTTAATTTTTACTTCGTTTGCTGAAGGTGTTTTTTACATATGTGTTATATTATTATGGCTTTTCCATCCTCTCTTAATGATAATGTAGGAGCATTTTCTCTCAAACTAGCACCACTATTCCTACCTCTAAGGCTTAAGATGGTATCCAAAAACAAGGCTGAGTGTTGTTTGAGTCCTAGTATAGTTTTATATAATTAGTTGGTTTAGAAAGTGCACGGTTATAGCATAAATAATAAAAAGAAGTATCTAACGTCCATTTTTATTAGGATTATAAAAGTGCACTTTCTAAACTAGCAAATTATATCAGCACATGACATGTAAACAAACTAAAATCTAGATAAAACACAACACCCAGCCCCCAGCCGTCAATCCTTCAATGTGAAAGGTAAACTCCTAATATCGGCAGTGATGAATTTTTCGGCCATACCGGGAATAGAATCCAGGATCCTTAGGTTAGTAAGCAGACACGCTACCGATTGATCTAAGATGATGAATACTTACGTACTATCTAGGAGAATTGATCGAGCAACACTAAATATTTCCTAGCACTATACGTATTTATAGTCTAGTGTTAGTTGTAAACCATTCTCCCAACATACGAAAAGCAAGCAGTTCATTACGAATGCGGGATTAACAGACGTCCAAATCTCAGTTATACGAGTATATCAAGCATTAAAACTAAATTATCACTAACACGCACCGGTGGGCACGTGGTCTAAATGTTAAACACATTTAGTGAGGTTTACCGGTGATGAGGAGTTTAGTGTTCGGATATGAAATGGATGTACTGAGAGTGATTTTTTCCTTAATGGTTTCCCAATCTCCCTTCACGCAGATTAATATAATATACGTACTTTGTTTGATAAATATTTTGAGAATCACCCCGGCAAATTTTGTTTAAATTGGTCAACTCATTTGACATTCATATCGGAACAAAGATCCGGAAAGTGAGAAAGACGAAATGTCAAATGGTCCATTTAAAACATGACCTAGTTATGACTTGATGAAAGAATAAAATAAAAATAAAATAGAGATTCGAACCAAGTGCTCTCTAAAAGAATAAGAAACAATCCTATGTAAGGAAACAAAGCTGGGAAGCTTGCGAAGTGAATTGTGATATCCCCCATAATCCAGTCGGCAGTTAAGCTCCTACTTGACTCCTCGATCACGTGGTCCAAGGGAGTGAGAGAGAGAGAGAGAAGTGTGAAGTGTGCGCAGGTGCAGCCACACTACACAACACAATACATAAACAAGAACACAGCAGAACAACAAACGGAGTACCGCCAGCCAGTCGGCAGCGTGGCTTGGTGGCCGAACGCTGGCCTACCTCTAGGGGCTTCTAGCACTCCTGGATATTTCGATGTTTACTCGTCGTTGGAGCGTTACATTTGTAAACTGGACCGTAGACCAGAATATATAATTAGTATAGGGTTTAGGATTGTCGCAATGAAAGCTAAAATGTTTCAGTTCATCCTTAATGGATTACAGATCATAATAAAAATAAAATAAATAAAATTCTTTAGATAAGAGTATATAAGAGAGATTTTAAAAATATATATATATAGTTGGAAGAAACTCTTTAAAAAAATTCCCTTTTAACGTGGTCAACATTGATAACATTTTCACTTATAATAAGCTGTATTTTATAGATATCGATAATATATATCAAAAGTGACACTTGAATGGACGTATTTTAGCGTGAAATTAAATCTAGTTGCTTTTTTAGTAGTTAAATAAGGTTATTACTAGTAAAAATCTAACTGCAGGACAGGAATTTTAACTTAAGACTTTTGGAATAATTAGGTTGCTACTGTACTACTGATTCATATGTCCAAGTAGAGGGGTGTCACTTTAAACCAAATAATATTATGTACTGTTAAGAACACATTTAAAAAACAAATAAACCTTTAGATTTTCAGAAGAACTATGAACAACTAATGTTAAAAGTACATTTTGTATGAAGTTTAGATTAGTGGCTATGAAGTTTGGAGTTTCTCTCCAGCAAAATTTAAATATTTACCTCTAAATCATACATTCTTCATCCTTCCCATCTCTTTTAGTGTAGTTAAATGCGTTTAGCACAAATAGGTAGTATCACATGGTGATAAAAACAAAGCAATACTAATTTATTAAGACTCAGGGCCAGTTTCATAGTCACATTTAGTACGCCTAAAGTGCGAGTCGATACTAAATACAGGACGACACCTACCTAGAACAAAATGGAATGGGCCAGTTTCGCATATGAAACTGGCCCATTCCATTCAATTTCAGGTAGGTGACGTCTTGTATTTAGTATAGTGCCGCACTTGAGGCGTACTAAATTTGACTATGAAACTGGCCCTTAGACATGTTTTCTGAATAATGTATTTGAGTTTGTTGGTCAAATGGTCCATGGCGTCAATATCAGATTGGACTTAATTGACGATTACGACTATAGAGATGTTCAATGCCTGTCAGGTGTATTCTGGGTAATTTTTCTAAAATGGTTTCAACCCCATCTTCATGAAAATTCTGGTACACTCCCCCTAAATTCAACATTTTTTTATTACAGAGTGACGCCTTGGAGCAGTTGTTCCCAAAACCTTTTAGTCTAGCGCCCACTTATAATAATTGGATACTGGCTACCACCCACTGCCAACCCCCATACCCACCAACTTAAATGCAATAAGCATGCTAAAATTAACGATAATAACCTTAAATTCAGGTTTAATTGTACTATTAAATTCATATTTGGTAATTTCAAACTAAATAATTACTATGAATATGCATAAGTAAATTTTAAAAATGTTGATCAATTTCCTTTTAAGATCTTCTAGTGAAAATATAAGTACCCAGGGAAAATATAAATACAAATTTTAAATCAAGTCACACTATTTTATTAAAATAACAAAGTACAAGAACATACTTATATTTAATCCCGTGCCAAAATTTTTAAAATTTTTAAACGCACCTGATCAGTAGCTGCCTGATAACAGATGAACCAAAATCCTAGTTGGAAAAATCATGATCATAAAATATAAATACTTTTTAAATGGAATAACTTATAAATGATATGAATAAACCACACGTTAAAACATAACTTATGTTAAACGTTTATAAACATTAATAACTAAACGTACAATAAAAATTATAAAACATAAATATTAAAAATAAATGGTACGGAACTCCGCACGAACTGTCCTGCTCTATTGCTTAAAAATAGAGATATTTACCAAAACTTGTGGTATGTAAAAGGAAATAATAAACACTAGCAAACCCAAGCATAAATTGCACTATACTTATGTAAAACTTTTTCGAGTCCCGGTTTTAAATTCTATAATTTTATTTTTAAAGAATTTGTATGTTTGGACCAATAAAAAAGATCGAAATTGGGTCCACAAGGGTCAACACTTCATATTAAAATTTCGATCTTCGGTTAAAATTTTCGACAGTTTATTAGGCGTTGCACATCTTCAGGTCATCGAATTGCTATTAAAATTATCATTTATAAATTTTGACCAATAAAAATGTAAATATTGACTATTGAGTCTAAAATGGATATAGATCATTGTTGGACAAACATTTCTCCTAAGAGGTTCAAGGAAAAATAACATAAACTTTTTGAGAGACTTACTTATACTTAACTACTCTATGGCATTGGAGAATTATTGCGTTATAACTTTGAGAAAATCGACTTTTCATCTTTTTGCCCTTCAGTAAACTACCCTTAATTTTAGGGTTAGATATCCAATTCCAAAAACTCTTTGGGGCTACCCTACAAATATCCTAAGATACCAAGTTTTAGCCCGATTGGTAAAATAGTTTAGGCTCTATTCCAAGGTATAGACAGACAGACAGACAGAAATTCAAAAACCACATCCTAGGATTCGGGGGGTTGTGAAACGTCGAGAATCATAAAAATCTCGAGTTCGATTTTTTTGACGATCACAATACTTTTTCTACCTGTAAGATAGCGAGAAATTGAAAATGTTTAAGACAATTTTGTTAAATATTTTGTTGCCTTGTATTACTAGCATTTAAAATTATTTTTGTAGCATCCGTAAAGCTAAACGCCACCATAGAGCCCCGTTAAATACCGCCCCCCTAAAAACAAAAAACGCACCCTTGGGGAGCTATACCACCCAGGTTGGGAAATACTGCCTAAGACCATTCGGCCACTGAAACGGGTTAAATTCAACATTTATCATCTCATAAACATTAGAATAATAAGTAATGTACTTTATATAAGTATGGTTCAGATGGTAATATTAAATTAGCAAATTAATTAAAATAGCTTATATAACTTATAATTAGCTTTAATTAATAATATTAAATTAAAATATATAATAATCAATAACACTAATTTTAATAACACAAAGTCAAATAATTTTTGCATGTGGTAGCCAAAATAAAG
This sequence comes from Timema bartmani, assembly GCA_902151455.1. Taxonomy (NCBI): domain Eukaryota; kingdom Metazoa; phylum Arthropoda; class Insecta; order Phasmatodea; family Timematidae; genus Timema; species Timema bartmani. The sequence goes on from CABFWB010004287.1 coordinate 55,856, forward strand.
AATTTAATTGATGTTCCATATCAATTTCTAGACATAATGAATGAGCTTTTAAATTATTATATTTACCTACATTGGTGTTCGCATGGTGTGAGGCGTTACTCTCGTAATAAATTGGATCAGCATTGAAGTGGAGGTCGGAATTTTAATTATTGGTTTCCCAATTTCTTCTAAGTAAACACAGTCAATTTTCTTATAAATTATATATTCCTCACCCCTTCCTCATTGGTGTAAACACGCAAATAGCCAAGATAAGTACTAAGCAGTGGTGCACGCATAAATACATAACTATATTTACACTTTGCGTTGAGGAAGATTGGTAAGCCATTTAGGAAAATTCACTTTCAGTACACCCGACCGGGATTCGAACACTGATCTCCCTGTCATTGGAAGTCCAGTATATTTCTAGAGGGACGTCTTAAGCCATGCGACCACGCAAGCGGGTTGTATCCATATTGAGGACGAAGGGAAACTTTTATTTAAATAAAGATTTAAAAAAAAATAGACTTTCAATTTGGTTTTACAAATAATAAACCTTAGGTAAATTGTTTTAAAAATAACTCCTTTATATTAAATGACAAGTGAAATTTTAATTTTTTTTCATACAGTTTTGTTCAGGTGTCGATTTACTAAGATAAACACATTTACTAAGCTATTTTTTAAATTTAGTTAGTAATTAGCAAGTTTTTACTCTACGCATCTTAACTATTCTTCCGGGCTATCCACATAGTTACATAAATATGGTATCGCTAAAGGAGGTAGAAATCTGTAAGCGGTGCACCCAATTTGTGTGTAAGATTTGGAAACCATTTAAAAACAAAATTTAGAATACCCGGCCAATTTCCTCAATGGAAAGCTAGACTACTCGAATCTAACGCCTTCTTTCCTCGTCCCCACTGTAACCGGGTGTTGCTAACATTTAATTAGTCAAACATATTAAGATATACATTAGAATACTAGGAATAGCATTCACCTTCACTCAATTATATATGAACTAAGATATCCAAAAGTCCTATCTTTGATATCAAATTGGTAATTTTGTGGGGTTAGTAACTAATTAGTAAAATTTATAAAAAAAACTATTAGTTACAACTCATTTTAAATTAAGGGGATCCAAAGGAAAACTAGCCTTGGGCTCTATAATTGCTTAATCCAGCCTTGGGCACATACAAAGCTATCCTTTGAGAGTTAAATACACATCGTCTAAAATATAATAATGCTTTGCTGTCATTATACAGCGGAGTACTCTAAGAAAGTCTGAAAGTGAGGGGGAAACATTTTCATTTTATTCAAATATTCACGGCCAGAAGTAAGAGGAGAGTCAATTTCCCCACCACCCTCCCCAGTTAATTAAAGTACTATAATAACAAATCGCATAGCGTTTAATGAATTAATATGAATGCATTTAAAGGCTAAAGGATGAATACAATGAAGGAATTAATTTGTGTTTCTTGGACCAAGTTGTGGCAAGCAGCTATTAATTACAGACTGTAGCGCTGGCATCTCCACCAAACTTTTTATGAATATTTCAGTTTTGCTGCAATATTTACTAGGGAAGGCAAGTAAAGGGGGATTAGAAAGCCACACTTCATGCATTTTAATTGGTGATTGGAGAGTGAAATTAAGGAAGGAAAGGGTAGGTTCTTGGAGCACAGAGAGTGCGACGAATCAAATAATCCAGAACAATTCAGGTGTGATCAATCCTAAGCCTACGTCACATTTCATATCCAAAGACAGCCAGAACAAACTCAAACCTTACAAGATTTTCCCCGTTTCAAACCAAATATATATGCTAAGACATTATCACTCCTACTTTCCCATAGGGTACCATAATTTATATCAAACATTTAAAAAATCTATGTAAACTTCATATTACAATGGTTCCTCAAATCATGTGTTATTTTGATAGCCTTATGAATAACTCCAAAAAATAATATTTGCGTCCCATCTTAAAAACAACCCTGAACTTTTAAAAATCGGTTATTAATAAAATAATCTATTTTTTTTTAAACGAAAACGTATTCACATGTTTAGTGTAAATCTCTACCTAGAAACCCATTTCGAACCACATTATCATAGCTATACTTTAAGTATTTCCAATATTCAAGAATTAATATTTTTTCTTTGCTGAAAAACAAGTATACAGTGCTACTTATCATTCAAAATATTACTCACATATTAATTTTGAGAAAAATAACTATTGGAATTTAAAAATATAGAAATATTGTTCTTATTTCAAAGATCAGTAAGAATTAAACCACTCTTAATTACAAGGCTAGAATTTAAATCACGATTTGGCCTCAAGGTATCACTATATTAAATATAAATATCTGGTTTAAACAAAATGTATTAATTATTAAATAGTTTTGTAGCCCCAATTACAGATGTACACACTTTAGAGGTTGAGGAGAGGGGGAGCGTTTAGAGACAGATATGGCGACAAAGAGAATGTTAGACCTCACATTTTGAGTCTGGTGGCACACAAAGCTTCAAACTCAAAAATATATTTGAGCTAAGAAATGTTCACGATCACAATGCTTCATTTATATAAAAATAAAGAAATATAAATAATGTTTTATATATATACATTTTTATAAACTTTTTATAGCTATAACCAACCAACTCTTATGTAAAAATGATTCTAATGATTTCTAATGATGTATAATTGGTTGATAAAAGAAGTTGAATATTTTAATGTGGAATGGAAGGGAGCTCGAAAAAAAAATGTGTTTTCGCAGTTTTTATGACAAACTTTTCTTGCCAAAATAAATAATATATTGCTCCAGAACAAACATATAGTTTAATTTTCTTCACATGGTATCAACAGTTGTTGAATATCTGTCAAGGGTGTCCTGGAATTTAATGACAATTTTATCTCTTCATTTAAAAAGTTGATTAGATAATGGCGCTATGCTCGTGAAAGATATTCAGGAACTGGTGATATCAACATGTGAAGAAAATCTAACTCTTTGATTGTAATGAAGCAATATTTTATTTATTTTGGAAAAAAAAATTTCCATAAAAACTGCAAAAACACTGACTTTATCTAGCATCCCCTTCCATTCCACCTTAAATGAAAATAATATGTTTCATTTTTGACTATAGGAATCGAGCTTATAAATATGAAAAATTGTTTCATTTCAAATTTAAATATGGAGTTGAATATGTGATTTTGTGCACCATGTATTACTTACTATCTTACTATCTTACTATCCTCATGTTCACCCTGATTGGTAGGGATAAGGAACGTAAACTTTAAAGGAAGTGTATTCCTACTGGCCTGGAAGGAGAATGGAAAACCATATTGGATAAACAATTATAACTAAGTAGGCGCTTCTTAAAAATAAGAACCCAGACATCCCAAACATCAGTAATACAGTCTCTTGCAAGAGGATGTCTCAAACCATGCTACCACTAATTTAGGTGAATATATGTATTATAAAATACAAATATTCCTCTATTTAGACAAATTTAAAGAGGTGCATATAGCCAAACTAGCTGGGGTTTAATAAGCTGTATGAGTAAAGCCTGAAAAATTTATTTTCTACATTCAATATTAAAATGTAAAATGGCAGTAGCTATAAGTTTTACATACAATTTATTATGACCAATAATATATTTTGGCAAAACTAAATTTAATACTTTAAGTAAATAAGTTTGTTTGAATTTTATAACCTGAACAGTTCAGGAATATTTGCCATGGGTGTCGTTAAATTTAAACATAGAATAACTTCATTTAAAAAGTTGATTTTTGAATTCTACTGTACCTATCTACGAGTCACTGAGTTTCAATAACCGTTCGGTTTAAAGGCATATGTATCAATGTTTTCTCTACCATGTGCTTATATTCATATATTAATAAAATGATGAGTTAGTGTGTCTGTCAAGATCATTGCGTGATAGCTAGAGAACAGAGAGGTCTGAAATTTAAATATTACCAGACCCTGTGCATGAACATGTTCACTTCAAGACCAGAATTTTGAAAGTTTGACTAGAGCTATTTAATCAATTAGAAACAGAAACAACGAAGACATATTAGTGCCTCGAGAAATCTTTATTATTACGTTTCATACAATTTCTGTTGTAGTTTGGTGGCCATGAAAGTTTGGTTGCCATGGTGAGTAAACAAGAAGAGATTGGTATCTACAACAAACTCTTTTCCTCGTACCGCCATGATTATTAATAATGTTAAATAATGTGATTTAATTCTAATAAATATCTTTTATGCAGAAACACTTTATTACCCGTAAACATTTATAACCTTTTTACAACTTTTTAACTTCTTACCCTTTTTGGCCCTTATATATTTATCCGGAGCTAAGCTGGGTAGTTAATATAAAAAGGGGCAAAAAGGCCAAAATGGTAGAGAGTATATTTAATTAAAAAGAATAGTAGGACCAAAATGGCAAAAATTGCAAAAATGCCCAAAAACGACTAAAGTGTCAAAAAGGAAATAAAGTGTTAAGTTGAGCAAAAGTAAGGTAAAAATAGTAAAAGAAGCAAAAACTGATTCGTAAAATAAAGGTATAGAGGTAGAATAACGGGTAGAAGAAATAAAAAAGCAGCAAAAAGGGAAACAGAGGGTAAAAATGTTATCGGGGTAAAAAAGTATAAACGGAGTAGAAAGGGTAAAAGGGTGTGTGGTATAAAAGGTATAGGGTGAAAAGTGTATATGATAGAAAGAGGAAAGTATAAAAGTGTGAAGGATACAAGGGTTAAGGGTAAAAAAGGAGTAAAATGTAAAAAGAGTAAATGGTAGAATTGGTAAAAAGTAAATCTAATCAAAAATGTCAATAAGATCAAAAGAGAAAAAAGAGAAAAATATAAATAATATATATCAAAAAATAAAAAAGATTTAAAATTTAAAAAGAGTAAAAGATATAAAAAAATGTAAAAAGATTAAAAATAAAAAGCCTCAAGAGTGGTAGAAAGATAACAAAAGTTTAAAAATGACTACGGAATAAAAAGCGTAAAAGGGTAAAAAGGGTGTGTGGTATAAAGTGTATAGGGTAAGATTTTTAAAAACAGTGTAGGGTATGTATAGGGTAAATAGAGTAAAAAGAATAAATGGTAAAACAGGTAAAAATTGTAAAAAGGGCTATAAGACCGAATGGATCAAAAATATCAAAAATTTCCTAAAATATTCTTAATATAAAAAATTTCAAATGAGGCTAAAAGTGCACAATTAAACAAAAATTGCTAAAAGAGCAAAAATTGTAAAAATTGTAAAAATGGCAAAATGTATATCATTATAAATAGTATAAAGTTTACCAGGGGCATAAGAAATAAAAAGTTTAAAAAATAAAGAACCGCAAAAGGGCCAAAAAGAATAAAGAGGAAAAAAAAGGGTTATATGTTAATGGTGTAAGAAGCGTAGAGGGGGTAGAAAAGGAAAATATATCATTACTTTCAGTTAAGGAGAGCAAAAAGTTTAAAAAGGTGTAAAAAGTGCAAAAAGGGTGAAATTGATAAAAAAAAAAAAGGAATAAATGAGCTAAATGTTAAATGGGGTGGATGCGGTAAAAAAATGTTAAGATACTTTTGGTGGAATATAACAACAACCCTTTATCAACAAATTATTTATACTGTGACACTCTTCTTTCTTTTTTATTAGCCCCAACAGGCAAGAGTTCAAAAAATTTTTTTGTATAGTATAGAAGTTATAATTGAATCTTAAAAGAAATGTCAGCTTTTAAAACATGTTCAAATTATATCTCTATTTGGACATTGTGTTTTAGTCAACATACTCTCGCGTTATTTATCACAACTAAACCAATAAAGGTTAAATATTTAATCATAATTTAATATTTTGTTATTTCTCCCTGTGGTTTATTTTATATACTAAATATAGCAAAGCCACTTTATAGATAACCAGTGCGAAGAACAAGTACACCAGCTAGTGACTAAAATTAAAGAACTGTGCAGATTCTTTACCCTCACATGTATAGAACAGTTGTAGAAAATTAACCTAATGGCTAAATCTCTATAAATACTGACCTTAGCTCGCAATATTTTTAACAACATCCCCCCACATATTTATGGTCAGAACCCTAATTTAACTAACAATATTTTTTAGGCCAGACGACTCGAAACTGAGACTCGGTAAAGACGTAATAGTAGTGGTTAAAATGACAGTTTCAGACCACTTTCTCCCATAAGGTTAACATTGATCCTCCACATGAATGTGGAGGA
>CABFWB010004288.1:0-38391 GCA_902151455.1 Timema bartmani
GATGAGATCGATATTTTTTTCAAGGCAATGGCTGCAACTGTCATGCAATTTATTCCATCCGAAAAAAACTTAGGCAAAAATTAAAACATTCAAGATTGTTAGTGACTTGGTAATTCATCGTCAGCTACCTCCTGTGCAGACCTTGTCAACTATGCCAATCTGCCTAGCACATCATCTGCTGTTTCGCAATATGAATCCCTCAGTACCTCTACCACTTCACGCCAAGAGGTTCGTACACCTGTCCCGATTTCACATTAATCATCTCTAGATGAATCAGTATTAATTACAAGGGAATTTTACGAACAACATAATTCTACATAGTAGTATTTTGAATCTTTAAATACTTTAATAACAATGTGGTGTTTTCACAAATTCCGATATTTTTTTTTATAAATCTTTGAAATGGCAATAATGTGTTCTTATGGTAAAAACATGCCGCCTTTGAATTTGTCATTATATTTTAGAATTACAGTACAGTTTAAATTCGATCATCAAAATCGTTATTAAAGTTAGTTTAGGCTAGGTTATTTTATTAAAACTGCCAATACGTACATACATTAAAGTAAGAGCAAGTTTTATATCTGACGATAGTGGATTCTGCACTCGATTGGTTGGCTCCACCTTCATATCTTCTACGATTAGTCTCACTAGAAACGAAAATTGTTCCCGTGTGAATCTAAAATACGCCTTAAACTTCATCTCATCTTCCAAAAGATGCTTGTAGTTAAGTGTCTTAAAAACTACCTCACTGTCCCTACTCAGATACATTTCACTACAATATTTTCGTGTCTTCAAGGATTGGGCTATTGAGAAGTCTACATCATCCTCCAAATCCTGTTTTTCTTTCATTAGCATTAACGCTAACACCCTTCTCCTCTTATGTAGTACATTCATTAGAAAAAAATATATGTTTAATACTAGAGAGCTCCACGTATACCTGAGAGACAATTAAATGCCATAGAGCACTGTACATCTGTCTAGGAAAACACAATTGCGTGGCGTGATACGTACTACGCTCCCCTCAACGCATTGCGTACTGCGACGCGCATGTATTACGTCGCTAGGAAAACGTAGCTTTAGGGTTTGAACTGAGAAGGGGGAGAAGGGGCGGAACGTGACGGACAGCTTTAGGGATGCAAGAGCGTTACAGAGAGAGAGAGAGAGAAGAAGTAGAGGGGTGGCAACATGCGTTTGATCTATCTAAACAGTTTATAACATATTTAAAAATGATTTATGTTTTCAAGGAGCTGAACAATGACGTTAAAGGCAATAACAATATTTTCTATACACTGTGGAGTGACAAAAGCGAGGACTGCCACATGTGCAGCTACTACTGTGACTTAAGGAAATCAATCAGACCTGACGATATAGATTTTATGATAATATTGGAGATTTCAGATTCAAACATTAACCCAAAACTGCAAGAAGTTATAACTTAACATATGGTTCATGGCAATATGGGCATTTGAACTGATTCTACGTGTATGCAACAACAACTATGCGAATGGCTCTCAAGGAACTACGTTGATGGCCATGACGGATATCCCAAATACCATAGATGGCATCCCGATCATAGGAGGTGCTCGGAAACTAGATGTCCTTGAACATTGGAGCTAGGCAATCATTTGATTCTTACTCTAATGTGTAGCTGTGCAGTTTCATAAATTCAACTAAGCACGTATTTAAGTAAAACAATAGGGCAGTGATCAAGTGTCATCTAGTATTAACTTGAGCAATGAGGTGGAACAATGTCAGCTAGGATAATTCACGGTGATACGCATTTAGGAATTATTCAATTTTATTTATCTCAATATAATTATTCTAACAAACAAGCGTCTTTCTTGGTTCCAGAAGCAAGCTAGTTTGGCTCCAAAAATGAATTGGCTGATAAAATTAACGGCTGGATCTCAAACCAGTTCTAAGAGATATACCTCACTCGAAAGTCCATAGTCACTACCCTGTCTAATTTTTACTTTATCGCTATCTTACAGGTAGGGAAAGTATTGTGATCGTCAAAACAATTGAACTCAAAATTTTGATGAATGTTGACGTTTAGTGATCCCCCGAATCTGAAAAGTGGTTTTTCGCAATGCCATCTGTCTGTACCTCGAGCTAGAGCCTAAACTATTTTGCCGATTGAGCTAAAAAAAAACTTGATATCTAGGGTTTTCATAAGGTTGCCCCAAAGGGTTTTTAGAATTGGATATCTAAACATAAAATTAAGGGTAGTTTCCTTAAGAGTGAAAAGAGAAAAAATCACTTTTATCAAAATTGGCTCAAACTGTTTTGATTAAATTTCATTCACAAGCATTGATAGATATTACAAAGAAAATGGCTGTTCTTAATTATTCGTCAAAATGAATCTAAGTGTTCCGGTTTTATGCGTACATTCTAATTTTTCATCATAACTCCGTAAATCTTTGAGATATTAAATTATTTATTTTCGAAAATATGTAGGTCTATTTATATTAGAAATCTTTTATTTGAAATATATTTTTATAAAACCAACAGTTGCTGAGTTATTGTAAAATATATTGATACAATTTTGTGAGATTTAGTTATACAGAAATACTATTTAAGTTTTAACGCATTAATTATCTAATGCCATAGAGTAAATACAATCATAAGTCTCTCATAAAGTTGATGTTCTTTTTCCTTTAAGTTCTTAGGGTAAATGTTTGTAGAGCAATGATCTATCTCTATCATTTTAGAATCAATAGTCAATATTTACCTATTTATTAGTCAACATTTTTAAATGATGAATTTAATATTAATGCGATGACCTGAAGATGTGCAACCCCTAGTCAATGTCAAAATTTTTAACCAGAAGTAGATATTTTAATACGAAGTGTTGACCCTTGTGGATACAATAGCGACCTTTTTTATTGGTACAAATATACAAATAAGGACTGTAATCCTTTAAAAATAAAATTATAAAATTTAAAACCAGGAATCAAAAAATGTTTTACGTAAGCATAGCGTAATTTGTGTTTGGGCTTCCTAGTGTACATTATTTCGTTTCACATATATTACGAGCTTTGAGTAAATATCTCCATTTTTAGACAATGGAGCGAGAAAGTCGGTGCGGAGATCCGTACCATTTATTTTATTCCCTTAATTCATTCGGTTTACCCATTCACGCCTTTCAATTACAATTTAAACACCAATTATTTTGATGCCTAATTTGAACCCACCTAAATTTTGTATTGAGATCTGCTTACAGGTAAATAGTCTACAAAACTTTATCATAGAGACGACTGTCATGACAGGTTGACTATGGTAAATGGGTCCTGGTACAAAGAATACCCAATATTCCATCAGACCTTCCCCTCTAGTTTAAGTGCATGTAATGTCCTATCAAGGTTTACTATGTTATGACCACAAACAAATCACAAGGCCAAACCCTGAAGGTGGCAGGTGTTTATCTCCACGGCAAGTGTTTCTCACAAGGACAAACCCTGAAGGTGGCAGGTGTTTATCTACGCGGCAAGTGTTTCGCACAAGGACAAACCCTGAAGGTGGCAGGTGTTTATCTCCACGGCAAGTGTTTCTCACACAAAGACAACTATATGTGGTGTGTTCCCCTGATAATTCTAGCAACAAACTGTTCACCCCGATGATAAAACCACCCACGTCTCTTACAAAGAGGCCTAGCCTTAAACTTTGTTGCATTATTACCTTCAATTAATATAAATATTCTGTGTGTCCAATAATTACACTATATTATATTTTTTTATTCTGAAATTACAGATTTTATTCTCTCCAAAGTTTCCATCAAAGACATTTATATATAATACGTTGCATAATTTCTTCTCTCAACGGGAAATTGAAAATTCTTGGGTTAGAAACGTTATTCATTTAACAAACATATTTTTAAACCTAAAATTAACGTAAGCGAAGTTGCTAGCAATATCTAGTATCATGTAATATGGTAAAATTTGCGGTTTAACTTTTAAAAAGTGATTTCAAATGAGGCCTAGTCCTCATGAAACATAATTGTGACTATTTGTGGAAGATTAATTAAGTAAAGGCCAGATTATTTTATTACCTGAACTTTATTTATCTACGTGATCTTGAAGAATAAACATTGGTGAGATCTAATCTATCTATCACCCAACAATATTCTCATCATCCGTAAACATTTTTACTTATTTTATGAAAGGAGAACCATTTATGAACGTTTCAAGATATTACTCTATTAAATTCACTTTACCATATCCATTCTATAAAATCTTAAATATGCAACAATAAAAGAGGATTGTTTATAAGAACCTACATTAATAGAATAAAGCGTTTGTTTGTCTGTTTGTGATGAATGTTGCATGACATTCATCAAATTCAAAGGTCTAAAATTTAAAATTTAGTGGCCCCTTTTTAAGAATATGTGCGCCTAGAATTTGGAATTTTAAGGTTTTGATTATATATTTTTTAAATTTATTAAAATAGGTTGGAAGAAATAAAATGAAAAGATTCTTTATTTCTGTGTGAAGCAAAAAAAAAGTGTTGCCCGGGTAGGCCTGCTTCTGATAGTTCTTGATAAAGAAATAATTTTGTTTAATTATGAATCATATTTACATGCAAATATCATTATTTAATTAAAACATTTTTTCTCTCTATAAATTTAAACTTTAAAGCCTATAGTTTGTTACTATTCTTTAAATTTTTTTCTCAATTAATATGAGTGTTATATTAAGTTATATAATTTGGAGAAGGTTTTCATTGTTATTAAATAATAACCTTCTAAATAGTTTGTTTGAGCTTTCTTTTAATTTTTGATTTGTACATTACCACATTTCCCAAGGCACGAAAAAGTGCTACATTTTATGGAGTGTGTATTGTTCCCACATGATCATAGCAATAGTTCCTTGACACGGTTAGTACGGTGAGATTGTTCCCAGATGATCATAGCAATAGTTCCTAGGCACGGCTAGTACGGTGAGATTGTTCCCACATGATCATAGCAATAGTTCATATACACGGTTAGTATGGTTAGATTGTTCCCACATGATCATAGCAATAGTTCCTCTACACGGTTAGTATGGTTAGATTGTTCCCACATGATCATAGCAATAGTTCCTCTACACGGTTAGTACGGCGAGGTTGTTCCCACATGATCATAGCAATAGTTCCTTTACACGGTTAGTACGGTGAGATTGTTCCCACATGATCATAGCAATAGTTCCTTGACACGGTTAGTACGGCGAGGTTGTCCCCACGTGATCATAGCAATAGTTCCTCTACACTGTTAGTACGGCTAGGTGGTTCCCACATGATCATAGCAATAGTTCCTTGACACGGTTAGTACGGTGAGATCGTTCCTCTGACTCAGAGGTTGCGATCTACCAGCTGACCATGGCCTCTAGTTTGGTTGATCGCCTGGTCGATCATTAAAACAAGATTGAGATGAAGAAAATGAAATAGGGAGTTTGCAGATTTTTCCCAAATCAACATTATAAAATCGAAAAATTGAAGCTGTTTGACTAATGGCCATTTACAATCCTACCTTTGCTTATGAGAGAGTAACTATGAATTCTCATTCAACAAATTAGCCTAAGATTATGAAGCGTCATGCATCAACTTCAAAGTCAAATGTTTAGTGAGAGAAATACCTTTTTCAGGTAAATTATATATATTATGTTGTTTGATTTAAAAGACTCAGTTTAACTGTGTGAAATAAATTGTAAGTTCTTATATGAAACGTAATTTTCTTACTAAAACACAAAAAGGGCTATTAATTTTTTACCAATGAAACAAACAATATAAGCCAATGGTTACCTGGTAGATTGCAAATAATGTTCCTTCTCTGGAGTAGATCCCTGTATCAAAAAGTGTGGCCACAACTGCTGAGTCTAACTGAACACACAGTGGTCTCGTGAAAAAGACTGGCCGTGACACCGTCACAGCTGGACTGAGAAAATAGTAAGACTGTACACTTTGCGGTGGCTCCCAATACAATTAAATTATTAAAATAAGTTATTAATTATTATTATTTTGGTAAGGTTATCATGTTTTTATAAATTTTTCACAGTGAATACATTAATCATTCAAATTGATTAAGAATAATGACGGTATAGCTTTAAACGAAATGTTCCTGCATTTGTTAAGAGTGAGAGTGATAAACCTTTCAGAAAATAAAAAATGCCTTCAGTACACCTAATTTTTAATCCCGATCACCAGGAACCCAGTCCATCACGAATTGACGCGTCAGGTTTGAAACATTCCTTGTTTTCTTTTGATCTCGCCATTCAATCTGGGGGAATTTATTTATACCTATAGAGTAGGGATGAGGACTGTAGAAATTTAAAGAAAATCCGCTCACACTTGCCTGGAAGGAGAGGGAGATACGATTTAGGGGGAAAAACTTATTGTAAATCTGGACTCCGGAGAGATTCGAAGCCCAACCTACCAGTCAATGCCAAACAAGAGAAGGTGAAACAGACATAATATAGTACACGTGTCTATCCATATAGGTCATTTATAAAAAATTAAATGTATTCATCAACGAATGGCTCTTGGCGGCAACTTAAAAACAACTGTTTTAATGTAATGGACCGCCACCGCTTGCTAGAAAAGCAAACTACGCATCTCAATACAAATACAATAAAAAGTCATTTAATCCAAGATCTCGGATTACCGACTGTCAAGTTAATCACGGAATTGACGTCGTTTATAACAAAGCGCGATTGCTCCTCCTAGAACATATTATTATTATGGTCTTCGCCAGAAGAAGAAACTTATTTACTAGATGTCCGTTGTAAAATATGTTGACCTGCCAATTTTTTTCTCCTCTCTTTTTCTCTTAAACCCCATATTTTCTCTCTCTCTCTCTTCTAAATGGCTTCGTTCAAGTTGGAGAAGATGGAAGGGATCGTTAACGCTTTGTGAGGAGAGAACTCTTTAAATGAAGCAAGCAAACAATCGAAGGCAGAGTTTGAGAAGAAGTCATTGTCGATATAAGTCGGAGATGAGACAACGAGAAAGATGCCCCATTATATGAGCCAAGATCTCGGTCTCCGAGGAGCTCCCCAGATAATGGGTCAAGCAGGAACGCTTGTACAGTCTGGACCAAGATTAGCTTGATACCACCCGCATCGGTGAGTACGTGGACCAAACGTCAAGCTCGTTTTGTTTGCTCTGACAGAAACAGGGTGGTATGGGTTTAAATCCCAGTGAGGTAAACTACACTCATTACTTGAGGGACTAACACTCTCTCCTTAAGCTAAATTCAACCTTGTTCATAAGAAGTGTGGTAGCCCACTTCGGTAGGTGCGTGGTCAAACTCATGTATATTCATGTATGATTTACGAGCTTATTTAGTTTTTAATACAACTCTTTTTGATACCTTTTATAACTTAATACATTTTTGTAAGATATTTGTTGAGTCATAAATTAATAGAAAACTAGCCTCTGTTCCCCTATACTGAATATCATCTCTGAGGAGTGCATGATTACTACAGGGAAACAGAGTTGTCATATTTTTGTTACAGTGAGGAAAATTTTAACTTGAAAAATATTCAATTTTTGCAACGCGTCAATGTTGATAGTAACTTCTTCTTACCCCAGTACACCACCTGCAGACATAACTGAAAGTGAGAAGATTTGGCCAATGAGAGAGAGAGAGAGAGAGTGAAGGTCAATATTTTCTCCATAATACCTGCAGTTACCTCAGATGTGATATTTAGTGTAGCTGGGACACAAACCCCAATTTCAACTTCAACAATACCAGCGTGGATATCGGGTTCACACCTTGTTTACTTGGTCCATTGGTTCAGATTACCAACCCCGTGGTTTAGTGGTCAATGCACCTGTCTGCGAGACTAGGGATCCTGGGTATGATTCCCAAATGGTATATTGGGTATTTTTCCTCAAAGGGGAATCAGCCCAAAGATAGCCAGGGTTTGGATGATTAGGCTTATGTTAGCTTCCACACCCTCATACTCACTGTGACGTGTTCAAAATGACAAACAAACCATTTTTACACGTACAAACGATCAAGCCATCAGACTGGTGTAAAACTATGATTACCTGTTCTAACAAGCTCTTATGTGTGGCAAATATAGACTTACTGCGACTTCAGGAAACGTCCTACTCGTCCACACCTAAACTGCCCCAGCGAACGTAGTACTTTGGCTTTGCAAGACAACTTGAGCCATCGTCTAACTCATCAGCCTGGTATCAAGTAAATGAGTGAGAGATCAGTTCAGGAGAGGCCAGCTGGTCGGCGAGCGCTCAGAGTCAGGTGGCGCGATGTGTAATCATCCCCTCCCCCTTTTCCATAAATGGAATAATCATGGCCAATTCATCTAGACCCATTGTTATAAATACGAGCCAGACCTTGGTTCACGTTACCTGTATTGTAATCACCACTCGTCGGAGACACTGCTGCCAGAGAGACTCTTGACTTCATAGAGAAGACCGCGATGGTTGTGGCGTCTGAATCACCTTCTTGCCGTAGATCGAGCTACGGCGTTTATCATGAGTATTGAGAGACGTAATTGATTTTGTCGATGTGCCCTTAAGGCTTAGTTTCTGTTAATGGAGCTTTGAGATCTTTCATGTAAATGTCCTTAAGACTATGTTTTTTATAGGTAACACTTATTTGTTTCCCTATGCCCTTAAGGAATAGTTTATTTTGTTGAGCTGTGAGCTCTATTATATAATGTCCATAGGACGTTGATAATGTATGTCAGTTATTATTACCCTTTTCTGTGCCCATAAGGCATAGTTTATTATAGTGCTCCATGCGCACTATCTTTATACGTCTGTTAGACTTGGTCGCAAATATTGGGGTCATAAACAGACGTCATGGACTGTTTAACCATGCTGTGGCTATAGAATAGCGTAGGATTTAATTATGGAGGATGCCAGGTTATATGTTGCTTCTTTTCACGACCTAATTGGGACGGTAACTCACACCAGTCTTGTAGGTGTCTAAGTGTGTACTGATTTGAGGTACGTAAACTGTGGAACTGCTACTGGTCCATAGTAGTGGCTCGCGGGGTTATTCCAATTATGAACGGACCGTTTGAGTTGGTCGTGTTTGATCACTGTCTTGATTAGTTTTATTATTCACGTTGCAGGGTAACTTAAAGTTTTATAATATTGATTGCACTGTCAGTACTATTTAGGAAATGTCCGGCCAAAGTATTAATTGCTTCTAGATTCCTGGTGATTCACCACTGACTAGGTTTAAAAGATCTGTTTCTCTTCAAGGAACACATTACTTTGTAATATCTAACTCTATTAGGAGTTAACTCTCGCTAGCTGGATGATGTTAATTTCTAACCTTGTAGCTCCTTAAACTAGGACGAAGATTATACGGTTTTGTTCTTCATATTAATAGTTATGTGTTGCTGCAGTAATACCGTCTGGCATGAATGATAAATAAGTTATTCTTTTGACTGCAGCCACTATGTACTAATAACGTAGTCTCACTACCTATTATCCTTTTAGGGTTATTATTAGTTGTCCTGGTTTAACGAGGTACAAAATTTAGTGTTTACACCTATGAGTTAAGTGTGCAGGTTATAGGGTGTTCGTAGGTGCTTCACACTAGACTCACCTTAGGCAAGTTATTTATTTATTCTATACATATATATATTCTAATATTAAAAAATGGATAGTTTGAATAATTACAACCAATAATTCTATGGACTTTCTTATATATTAGTTGTTTATTAATAAACTAGCTTTGTTAATCATGTATATTATTCCTGTATTGTAACTATATCCTATAAAGTACGGTGCATCACTATCACCATCATACTCACTATCACCCTCGTACTCACTATCACCATCATACTCACTATCACCATCATACTCACTCTCACCCTCGTACTCACTCTCACTCTCGTACTAACTATCAACCTCGTACTCACTATCACCATCACTTCATCTCATTTGGACATGGAAAAAGCCTTCACGGAGAGAATGTACGAATAGTACATCAGTACAGGCTAATATTCCCACAACCTGGGCTGTGAATGATGTAGCTCAGACATGCATATTTATATATATATATATATATATATAATTATATTGGTTGTGGTAGCATGTCAGATTTTTGATTGATCAGGCTACCTCAGTCAAATAACATTATAACTAAGTTTTATTTATTTAGTCCGTATATGGAGGCCGTGTCTCCCCGATTTAATGAATCATATACAAGTCCTGGTAAAGAGACAGTATAATTGCCATAAACAGGGCTTGAAATAATATAGTTTAGCAGTAATATATTGTTTTATAAAGGTGACTTAATTTAAGTTGTCCGAGCAAACATACTAAAGTTTGTTAAACTAAAAAATTAAATACTTTTGATAAGTAGCGCTATTTAAGTAGAAGAGTCTAGGCTATTTGTTAAATAAATATTTAACATAAGAGAGTTAAGAAATTCTTAGGCTAGATACCAAATGTAGCTAATTTTAATTAAGCTTATTAATGTTATTTTTAGGCTATTTTAAATATGTATATTTTAATTTAAAAGGTAACTATTTTTAAATCAGTTAATACAGCTAAGTTGATTAGCTAAAATATATTATTTTTAATACTTAATTTAATGAATATATAATTTTTAATATTGTTCATATTTGATTTTGTACAGATTAATACATTACAAAATTATGTCTTCTTTATTTTTATTCTCTTTCCTTTATTTGAAAGTAGCTTAGTCTTCTATGACGACGTGTTTCGATGTTATTAATGATATGACACCATCTTCAAGTCTTATTTATGATAAAGAAGATATTCTTTTAAATACATATTATTAGAATGTTTGTGAAAATGTTGAGGTATTATAAATAAACCTGAAGATGGTATCACATCAATAAAAACATCGAAAGATGTCGTGATAGAAAACTAAGGCTAATATAAAATAAGAAGAAGGGTATAAAAATGATGAAGGTATAATCTTGTCAATGAATAAAGTTAATTTATCTAGATTTTTTAGCACCGCGTCTTAATACCCGTTTGAGTTATACGTTATGTAATAATTAAGCTAATATTTTTAGGGATTATCTGGTTTATATTTATAGGAATTGTACCCGTATTTGCATGGATAAAAAGGGGAAAACCATTTTGGAAAAATCACCCAATACACACCTAACCAATTTTTGAACCTTGCTTACTCCAACATGGTACTTTTGAAAGTGTTCAACTACTTGGCCTGGTTTTAAAAGTGTTCATTTACTTGGTCTAGTTTTGAAAGTATTCAACCACTTTGATTAGTTTAGATATTGTTCAAACTACCATATTAAAAAAGGGATTAAATATTACACGTTCATACATAAATTGTTTTTTCATTAAGAATTTTCTATATTATTTTGTTCTGTGATCAATTATTTTATATTTTAATTGTTTTTTTTTATTAAATAGCCAAACAACCGTAATATATAACCTTCGTGCCCAACCCCTGGCCCAGGGGCAGCACATGGCCCGACGAACCTCCTCAGCCTGGTGATGATGACCTCAATGACCAAATGTAGGGATTACCAAAGAAAGACATAAATGATCATTTGGTGCTTTCAGACTTGATTATTATTGCCGGGCTGTACAAACAACAAACTGCCTTCCTTCCCGCACGGCCACCAACAGGTCCTCTCCTCAATCTTCTGGTCTGAAGTGGGTGTTCTGCTTGTACCTCTTGCTTGTACTTTTAGTTGGCACGACTCTTCTTTGTCAAGTGACCGAGGCACGAACCACCGACCCTCTAAGCCGCGTCACGCCACACTACACAAGTGCGGTCTGGAGGTGACGTCACCAAAGCACAAACATCAAGTAATTTAGCACCGCAAATAAACGGCCTCGATCCAAATGCCCTCCTAGGAGACCCGCTACTTTTTTGATAACTATGCCCACCAAAATTCATTAAAGTGCCAATTGGTCATTGGTAATTTTAAATAAGGTGAAATAAACTTAATAATAGGTTAAGATTAATTTACTTTATCAAGTGATATGCAAAAATAATAACAAAAAAGGAAATTTTTATCTAAAACAGTTCCTCCAAATCTTCTTTACAAAAATACTCCAAATTCTAGTTAACCAAACCTACTTTACACTAAACAGCACAGACACAATTATAATATTGCAGCAAACATCAAGTATATTATAATAGGCTAGCCATGGATATAATATTAACAATAAATGCTGCCATCTCATAGTGAGCCACATAATAATTAGCAAGTCATAACGCCTAAAAAAAAAACTTTAAGTAAGGAGTAATACGCTACAAACCCATGTCTACAGCAATCGTAGAGAGGAGAGAAACGGTGCCAAGCATTAAAACTTAAACGCTAGGGAATACCAACCCCACAATCGTAAAACTCCCAAGCAAAAGATCGCGTCCGAGACACGGGAGGTGGAGCCAAGTTAAACTACCCCAAGCCCCCACGCTTAGGACGAATATACCTATAAAATAACATGGAATAAGAAATAGACGTAAAACCGAGCCAGGTGCGAACCTGGGAAATCTAACCAGCTCCCACCCACGAAACAACTACATAATCATTACCAACAGGACGCGCGTAGGCTCCCCTGGTGAGTGACACCTTCCATTGCTGCCAACAAGACGGCACGAAAAATGCCAGTACTAACCTCAGTGATACCAAAATCAAAACAAAAACATAGCTAGATTACAAAACACCACACGACTACCAACGCTACGTTTTGTGACTCTCACAAGTCCTCGCTAACGTCCATCAACCTTAGAGGGACAAAACAATATAAGGAGTCACACTATTAATAGAGATAACGTTAATCACAATGATATTGTAACACATTATATGAACATGTTACAAACGTGATTATTAATTAATGGTACACACACAATTACTCCCGAAGAGACCTCACTCGTCCTACCCACTTCAACGTTCCGAATCGAGTAAAGAGAGTGGTAGTCAGGGCCAGCGTGGCGTGTCATTCCAGATGACGTCATGAGTTCCACGCCAAAGATGCCTCAATACCTCAGTAGAAAGTTTTGAATGCTTGGAGAGTGTTCCACGAACAGAACCAACTGGGCTAACGCTAGTTGTTCCATCGGCTACACACATGCACCATGTTCAATCCTTTACCCATTTCTGCCCTCCTTTGATCCATCTCTGGGATCACGTGATGATTTTCGAGGACTATAAATTGACATGTTTCGTCTGTATTGTCTGTATTACCGGGGAGGTACGCGCATCCGGCAGACTGCAGGAGGATTCTGCCATTTTTAGGGCCAATACATCCAGAGCGGGTAATGTCAGTGATGTCAGTGGGCCCCCTCCAATTCCCGGAGGTGAACGTGCCACTGGTGGCAGCCACCAAGAAGGCTTGCTCTTCTCATGGAAGGAGACAATACGGTCCTTTATAGGACCACTGAGGCATCTGGTATGGCTTTCTCGGACCTCAGTTCAGCCCCCTACAAAGTGTCAGCAACGATGCTGATGTGGGCCAATCCAGAAGGGATCCCCCAAATATAGAAGGTATGCGTGCCGCTGATGGCCCAAAAGTACTGGTAGCCCCCTAGAGGGTTTTCAGTCAAGAAACCGAGAAGGAAGGTGAAAGTCCTCGACAGCACGATGGGTGGAAACCTATCGGTGCCAACGAAAGCCTAGCCAGGGGCTTGGTAACTACGTCATTGATCCTGGCTGATGCCACCGACATACAAAAGCCCTGTTTGGAAAAGCGAGAAGTGTCAAATGTGGTTAATGGGAGGCTCTCACTCCTCCCCCCCCCCTAGAGTAGTGTATCCACACGTAGCCTTAAAAACCCATATCTAGTTTATAATTTCAATTCACCATTCTAATTAAAATATGCTTTGTTCTCTTGTTTGAGGGGACTGAATTGTATCCAATCTGAATGGTATCCATTTAGACTATTTTTAAATAAATCCTTAAAGAAAAAATCTGAATTGTGTCCACCTAAATTATATCCACAAAAACCTGAATTCTATCCACACTGAATGGTATCCATAACGACAGTTTTGTAATAAACTGCGTTTGTGAAAATCCTGAATTGTATCCACCTGAATTATATCCACAAAAACCTTAATTGTATCCACTCTGAATGGTATCCATTTCAACAGTTTTGTAATAAACTGCTTTTGTGAAAAGCCTTAATTGTATCGACCTGAATTATCTACAAATCATCTGAATTGTATCCACTCTGAATGGTATCCATTCCGACAGTTTTGAAATAAGCACCATTAAGAATAAAACGGAATCGTATCCACAAATGGCCAACTTGAGATTTGACAGAAGGAACGTTTAACGTATAAACTTCTAAATTCTAAATTATTTCTGATTTCCAATTAAACACATTGCTTTAATTAGTTTTATTTTACTTAACATATATTGTAGGGTAAGGCAAGTGCTGCAGAGGATATTCGTATCCTATATCAGCCAGTCCTGCTCGATTATAAACTTTAGGATAACAGAAGTTTAACGAATGGACATTAGGAACACCTTTTATAAAATATAAACAAATTGTTTGCAGTCAACATTGATAACATTTACTATATTTTACTGTTATTTATAGATATTGAATATATTTGTATTAATATTATCACTTTTCCCTATAGTTTTTTTTAATTTTTTCATTGAAAATGTTTCAAAAATTCATTTGTAATCAAATCGATATAGGTGAATTTAAACTAAGTTTGTCATTAGTGCTCTAATTCTCTTTTCAAGTGGGCTGTAAAAATATTTTCTTAAACAGGAAGTATTCTTTTCCGTTAAATATTGCAGTGCATACTATAACATTAATTTGCAACCATCTTTAAATTGTGAGATAATTTTAAAGAGACAAATCGCAATAAACACTCTGCAACTTAAAAACTCCACCATACATAAATTAATATGTTTCACAAATAAACTTGAACTATTCTTTTAGTATCAAAAACATAATATAGTTACTCATTTAAAATCAAAATAAAAAAGTTTCTTACAAGACAAGTTTTTCATGTTTTCCCCCAAAAAATTTAAGAGGCATGAAAGTTATTCAATTTGTTCCAAATCCCATGTAAGATATATTGTCTATATCAATCATTGCAGGTGATGTTCACCACAATTATTACAACCACCATAAAATTACTGCCTTTCCCACACTAGTGGAAATATAATTATGACGTGATATTTATATGTAGACTCTTGAAGCTGAGAGACAATGTTAATTTTTAATAATTTGGGGGAAAAAAAGTTGTTTAAATCTTAGTTTTTTAGTATATATTTCTTTAACTAGATGCATAAGTGAATGTTGTATAAAAAAATATGGGTGCTTATTTCGTATAAATAATTGTGTTCATTTTTAAGCTACATAATTGCAACTCCGCTGGTTAGAAAAAAGATAGTGCTTACCGGGAAACCAATGAGATATAAAGAAACATAAGTATCTATAAGCGCATCTACTACAATTTGAGAGCGAAACGACCTGTTGGTATTTATTATTTGGTCAATAAATTTATAAAGGCATTGTACTATTGTACATATTTATGATATTTAGATATTTAATTAACCATTCATCACACGAGATATATAGCCTGACAAATATTAAAAATTCGCATGAAATAGTAAAGTGCATCACAATGTCTTGTCAAGTGTAGGCTAAAGAGAAAAAGAAATACCCGAAGGTTTCTTTCTTTCTCGCGCATTGTAAAACAGATGACAGCTCAAAAATTTCAGACACAGACATCCAAATCAAATTGACAATTGTCTGTTTTGATCTGTGTTAAGCTAGGCTTATTGTGTCTATTTTTCATTCTTAGCTTAGATAATAGTTTGAATATGGCTAATTGTCGAAAATTAACATCTACAAAGATGATCAAGCCATATTATAAAATCTCTTAGCTATAAAATATATTGATAAATGATAACATCCATCACTAACATTTTGATGAGTATGAAGAGGAAAATGCCCAATGCACTTGTATAATTCGAACATTAACCTGTGGGTGGAATGCGAGCTTAGTTCAGTGGTTTCTAACCTTTTTCCTTTACCTGCCTCGGTGGCGTAGTTAGCTAACACGCTGGTTTCGTGTTGAGCTTAACTGGCTTGGGGGATCGACGTTCGAATCTCGCTCTGGTGAACTGAGAATGATTTTTCCTTATGGTCTTCCACTCTACCTGCACTCAAATGTGGGTTCACTTCTTCTATATTTAACCTTTCCAATTCCTTACCCATTATCGTAAAGAGTACATAAGTCTATAGCCCGAACGGGTAGTAAGACGCAGTGCTAATTATAAGTATACAACCTTTTAACGGGTTTGCCATCAATTTTTGTCTTTGAGACCATCGCGACCACTTGATGGCCTACAAATATTAACATCCTGGATTTTAAATAATAATTTTCTATTAATCTTAGTTATTAGGGCTATCCATATTTTTAGACCGCATCTTACTACCCGTTTGGGTTATAAATATGTGTACTAATTCTTCTAATGTGTTAGGAATGAAGAAGGATGAATTTAGATTAAGTGTACCCAAAGTTGCGAGGAGGGAGAGTGGAAAATTATTTAGGGAAAATCCTTCCCAGAACCCTCAGTCAGAATATAAATTCTGATATCATCACTTAAACCAAACTTGTGTACCGTTAAACCCACGTGTTTTATTTAATTTCTATAAATATACTATCCAATATTATTTATATGAAAGTGACTAAGATGTTTCAAAAGTGAATTAACGAGCCCAGTGGGTATTTTTAAAACTATGATAGCAGCGCCTCTCACCTAAACACGAGACTCCTACAGCAAACTAAATCAACAAGCAACTGTCTGAATTATGATTCATCCAACAGGAACCTAGTTAGTAACTAAACTATTTCTACTGTATTTGAATTTTGCACCTTCCTATAAAAATAATAATCAATTTAAAAAGTAAGCATAACGCTATAACCTCAACCAGCAAAGCGACCCCACCCGATATAGGCCCAGACCCCTAATGGAGACGCGACTCCCAGGTTGTAAACCATTTGTCTAGTGCTTTAGTTCGCTTAGTCATTAGCACGAGAAATGGTTGTATTTTAATCTCTATTACTGAAAGGCTGACCTGTTGGTCTTTCCGAGTGTTGAGTGGAGTTTGTACCATCCTGAAGCAGGTAGTGAAATATGGGAAGGGTCGTCATAGAGGGGGTAAGAACTGTCAGACGAGGCCACATATTTCATGCCAGAGTGCGGCAAGCTAAGATGCAACCCGCTTCACTAAATAGCTTCGAATTCACCAAGTAGGCAACGTCGTTAAGTAAACTACCCTTAATTTTAGGTTTGGATATCTAATTCCAAAAACATCTCTGGGGAACCCATCATAACCTTAGATATCAAGTTTCAGCCTGATAGATAAAATGGTTTAAGCTCTATGCAGAGATACAAACACAAAGACAGGTGGCATCCCAAAAATAACTTTTTTCTGTTTTAGGGAGTCACGAAACGTCAATATTTATCAAAATAGTAAGTTTTTTTTACGTAAACAATACTTTCTCCACCCGAGGAGAACTATAGGGATTGTATGAGAAAGGTAGAATTTAGAGAAAGTGTATTTAGTCCTACATTTGCGTGGAGATAAAGAGGAAAATCATTTAGGCAAAATGATCTCGAAGCATCCGGCGAATTTTGAATCCCAATATTAGTCACGGTAAATCAGGTTGTAACTGGGACGATACTAATGACTTCCACCAGGTCCCCACCAGTACAAGATTGACGTTAATAAATAGTTTAAATATATATATATATGTATGTATGACCATAATAGCTTAGCTGGTACAAACAGTTGTTGATATATATAAGTAAATGTTTTAAAAATGGTTTATAATTGATTATTCACACTCTTATTAATATTGTAACCTTGTTACAACATGTAAATAAAAGGATTGTTTGGCTCACCGATTCTGCCCCCATTTGGCTCGTCTCGACAAGGCTGCACACGACAAAAACATCACGGCACGACTTGTATCTGACTGAACTGAGGGACCGTGGTTTACTGTCCGCCTCTGCTTGTGCCTCGCCCAAGAAAAAAACAAAAACAAGAGACAGTCGACATGCGCAGATCTGGTGCGCACCAACGAGAGTGTTGTGAAAGTAACGGATCTATTGTGCGACGCGCGTTTTGAATCAAGCCAAGACTGAGTGAGCAAGTTCCAGAACAGTGCTACCTCCTTACCCCTCTTCCCACCTTGCTTCCCGCGCTTTGAGAGCACGTGATTCCTATCGTGTGTATATAATGGCAGGACTCTGTAGTGCCAGTACACATATCACTACAACCTCTAGGTGAGACTCTTTGGTTTTTGATAGGTTTAGCTTTGTTTATTTCTAAATTCTGTTTGGCACTGATGATTCAAAATTACCGTTTGGCGATATTATGTTAAAATCCAATCTTTATTTATTTTTACCGGGTCTGCTGGATTTTGGTTAGAGACCATGGTACAACGTAATACCGCTGCATGGTTAGATCCAAAACATTTGTTAGATAGGGTAACTCTTTTTATCCGCTTCACGGATGGGTTTACATTTTAAAGCACCACCATTTTTAAAGTGCAGTATTCTATTGGATTATATCATTTTGATATTTTAGTAAACTTATTTTTAATGATTATGTTACTTGTTATTATTGAGAATATAATTTATTGGAGATTTATACTTATTTGGTTAAACCAGGGGCCGCGAGCCCACGTGCTTAGTTTGGCTATCTTTGTTCATATGTTAGGTATCTCAACTGTAGTAAATCTTTCAATAATATATTATATTGTACATTTATATTTCTCCCAGTAATGGCTGTTAAGATAAACTGGATAAACTAGAACACGTTGTTTACTACTCTAGTAAATTGAGAGTTGCCGATGGTGACGGGCTAATATCCCTATGATATTACCAGAGTCTGTAGGTTACTATTGCTATCTTTCGTTGTTATTATTATCCCTATCAGATTTGTACGAAGGTCAATTTAACTGTAAATTTGTTTGGATTGTTTGATCGGGCCTTTTTGAGCTTGAGGTCATGCCCCGGATCTTTTATTGTGTTATTATTATGTTTTGGCAATTGTGTATGGATTCTGCAACTAACGCTAGGCATGTTTCACTCTTTGAGTTTTTGTCATTTTGTTTAATAAATAAAACTCTCTTGTAACCAACCTGACTGTTATTTAGGGTTATAAGAGTACACAAAGGGGGGGTTACAATATCAATAGCATTAACAAAACCCCCAACCTATATTTGCTATTATTATTTAGGGGTGCGTGAGGTTTACATTTTCATTCAGTTCGAGATTGAGAGCATTACTATTTTGGGTGAGATTGGGAACGGGGAATTTTAAATCCCTTATTTCGGGATAGTTTAGAGAATATATATATTTTCTTCTGGGGGGTGGGGGGGTGGGTTAATATATTACTTTTTATGTAAGGGAAAGACATCGAAGTTTTGAAACAAAATAAAATTGATTGAATTACATTAAACTAAGTTTAGGATTGAATTTATATCTGAAAAGGTGTAACTATTAGCGCTTTAACAAAAGTTGTTTCTCAATGTTTATCACCCCCTTAAATTTGATCTATGTTTGACCCCCATTAAAAATCCACTTCCCTGACTTTGATGCTTCCATGTCTGGATTACTAACAGTCACGTGACTGGCAACCTGTTTGTGTTCAAGCAGTTTATAGAACAAAACTTAACCTTTCAGGCGTCAACGCATTTTTTTAATGAAATTTCGGAATCCTGAAATATTACATTTTTCAAACTATTTAAAATATTAATTTATTTTAGGAAATTCTTCGCCATATACCAATTTTAAATTAGATCATTATTATTTTTAAAAACCAACCATTTGTAAAGTACCCATTTATTATTATTTTAAAAGAAACACGAATAAGTATTTATATTTTTTATGTATAATAACTTAGTGATAGTGCTCTTCTCTAGTAAACACGGAATGAGTTAATGAGAGTCTCAGCTGCTGCCATCTATCAGACAAGTGTTGCGCAATTAAATGTATACAATTCAGGATTTTGTGGATATTATGAGAATGGATACAAATCAAACATTTATTTGTGGTGCTTGTTTAAGAAATATCTGAATGGATACAGTTCAGTCGTCTCGTAGAAATTAGTTATTCCTTTATTTTGATTACTAAAGTCTGGATTTGTATGCAAAAAGCATGTTCTTTCTTACATATCTAAGGGTATGTGGAAATGATATGATTTCTAATTCACACCTTAATAGGCCATTTGGCTGGTATTCGATAGTGCATTTAAATGCATATTCTAGGGGAAAAAGATTTTGCATCTATATTTAATATATTTAAGGTAAGAATGCATATTTTACTCTTAGCCGTTGTATTAAATTATTATTGGTCCTCTTTATGTCATCGGCTGGCTACTAATTAATTTGTTAGTTAATTAAATATCTGCAGTCAATTTGGTATAAAATCAAATCACATTTTCATTGTATTAAACATTGTTCAGCGACAGACGTAGGAGCTTCACAGAAGAAAATCTCAGTGTGACTTTTCTCCACAAAACAAATAGTTTATTTGATATTGGTTCATTTGTTTTGGCATATTATGGTGCATATTATTTACATTTCTCGTGCACATATTTTGCATGCCTATTTTACTATTTGATTGTGCATACAAATGCGGGCTCTAATTGTTGTGTCTTTACCTCTCCACTACACTCCCTATTTTTGTTCAGTTGTATATATTTAATCCTAATGTTTGTCTTATCAATAAATGTTAATTTTGAATCCATGTCCTTACTGTTCTCATTTATTTAGGGTTGGGGGCTACACGGTATTTTATTTTTTCAAATAAATCTGATTAAGGACAAAATCATTCATTAGGTCTGCATTTGCTCCAAAATGATATTTGTTCGGATTTTCAGCATTTGACCCCACTTTCAATTAAAACGTTGTGTAAGAAGATGCTACTTTTTTTTTAGAATTGGATTTTCTTATAGATGCAATACACATTTATAAGGGTAGCACCGTAATAATGTTTCAATTTCCCATTTTTTGTGTGTGCGCAATCTATCACCGTCACCTATTATGCCTCTTAGCCCAACCATTTCTTCCTCTAAGTGAATCATAAATTACCTCACATGTGTCACTGCGCTATAATTCAACCGGGAAGCCAACCTAAATTCTAAGTAGAGACTAGCAAAAAAAAAATGTCACTCACAAAGAATGACAGAATAAAATATCGTACCCTTTTTCAAGCCGGTTTGCCAGCTAGCGTCACAACCAATTACACAAACAGGATTTATAGAGCATCGAACGGGGGGAAAAAACTACGCATGACAATGATTTGCTGATGGCGAACTTGGCCCAAGAAAATAGAATAGATAAAGAAGAGAACAGGGGGGGGATCGGTGCTAGTCTATATCAACAAAGATTTATCTTCAATTCCATGATGATGTAAAGAATATGCCTGCATGGTTGAATATACAGCTACCAGTGTCACCATTTTAACCAGCAACAACTTTGTCCCTATNAAATTCAAAGTCCAAGAGATATCTAAAAAAATTGAATATTCTAGATTCGAGCTAATCATTTTTAATATTTTCTAAGCATCTGTTATCAATAACATCAAAATATGCTGCATATAAACACACACAGAATATATACTTACATACATGAAAAACAAGAAAATTTAAAACTAGGAATAATCAACATACCAAAATTGCAGACTTAAATTAGTCAGGGCGTCACGTGATTAAATTGTCACACATATAGGATAAAGGCCATCACATATCCTAGTCTATGCAACCCGCTCGCCACCGGTACAGAATTCACCGCTTTATCCTTTACATTGTGTCAATAACTCTAACTTTACTATACATTCAATGCATGTATGTTTGATTTAATAAATATCATTAAGTTAGGTTTGAAATGATTAGAAACTTGAAAAAATTAACAGTGGATAGGCTTTTAATTATCCCAATATTTCCCTCTAAGACTAGGTTTGAATGTAATTTTATACCATTGATTTAGATCTTAATTTCATGGGGAACCATGGTGGGTGTCGAATAAGCCAAATATTACTCTATATGACCTAATACAATAAAGTGTTAGGGACGTGGGAAGTTGAATTTAGAATAAGAGTATCTCTAATTGCTTGAAGAAAGATTAAAAACCCCTTTAGGATAAACAGGCCCCAATAGTCCCAAACTGGATTTGATTCCTGATGTTCCCATCATTGGCTATCAAGTTGGTTACGGGAGTGACGCCTTAGACCATTCGACCATATAAGTGGGCTCCACTCAACTATATTAAGTATAACATGATGAAAGTCGTACCGGTGGGCACGCGGATCAAATGCAAGTCTCATCTTATCAAGTTTTCCGGTGACAAGGAGGTAGGCGCTCATATCCCGTCCAAATGGGTAAACGGCGTAAAAAGGTTAAACGGGGTAGCTGTGATAGTTTTGATAAGATTTAATTACAAACCTTTGACCACTAATTATTGATGCTGTGACACTCTTCTTTCATTTTTACAAACACCAACAGGCAACAGTTCAAAGTGCTGTGTACAGAGAAGTTGTGACTTAATCTTCAAAATAAATGTCAGTTTTACAACATATGTAGATTATATCTTTATTTTAAACGTTGTGTATTTGTCAGCCTACTTTCGAGTTTTGTGTCACAGTTTAAACCAAAAAAGTATTAATATTTAAACATAACATAAGATTTTGTTACCATTCCATGTGGTTAATTTTATATACTAAAATAGCAAAGTTACTTTATAGATTCCCCGTGCAAAGAACGGTTTCGACATCCATGTACGTATTGACAAGCTGCGACTCAGGATTTTAAATATTTTTTTCAACTTTTTTCCTTGGTGTTTTGAGATCCATCCTAGAACTAGCAGAAGTACCCGGCTTTGCCAGGGGTACCCACGTAATGGATTGCGTGGTCGACCTTGGCAACTTTATTTATTTGCTTCAAATGGGCAGAAAAAATTCTCTTCATATTATTTCTTCCAACCCTGCTATTAATTAATTAATTAAAAAAATCAAATCCAAATTTAAAAATTCTTGTTTTCAGGTGCACAGGTTCGTACACAGGGGCAACTAATATTTAAATCCAAGCAGTAGATATCGCTCAAGGCTCATGATGGACAAACAAACTCTTCATTTTATTAAGAGAAAAGATGAAACAGGTAAATTAATAAAAATGTCAAATTTTTTCTAGGACGACCGAGGCTTGGAACTATTGGCAGGACGACTGGGACTTTAGTTTGTTGACTTAAAAAATGTGTAGAAGCCAACTTACAAGTCTGCTAAGAAAACAAATGTATATGGTAAAAGTGTTCTAAAGTGGAGCTAGCAACGGCGCAAAGTAAGGCCAGAGTCTGGTCGTGAAACAAAGACCATCTGCTTCTTGAAGAAAACCTCAATGTTTCACGTTCTACGGAGAGTTCAAAATTCACCATGTACTACACATTTTCAACCGGGACGTGATAGCATGTGTGCTTCCAGCCCAAATTATATATTTTAACTGTTTTTATAATAACTGTCCTCATTCGGAGAAGCACAACAGTTGAGCTACAGCGTAGATTTTTAATATTTATTTTTTGTCAAAAAACAACCTTAAAATTTTTGTCAAGCATCAAATAATTTAATTCGTGGAACTTAATACTTATTGTTCTCATAAAATAACAATATATTTAATAATTATCCTAAAATATTTATCATATAAAGTTAATATATTAGTGTTTTTAAAGCATGTTTGTACTATTACCATTGGAATTAGCAAAGTCATCTATGGGTGGGATTTTCTGTTGGCAAAGGAATATAAAGAAATTAAACAATCAGAAAATAGGATAATATTTTGTTTCTTTCAATTATTGTGTTGTACCCTTTATATATACTTTGTTATGCACAGTAAATTCATCTGATGACACTGAATATATTATTTCAGTGTATGCTTAGTTATGTCAACTTTCTACAAATAAAACTAGATCATGTTTATAATTTAATAATTATAATAATCGATGCTGAAGTTAAAAGGGTAGGTCAAGGTTTCTCCTAGGTATCTATAGTTCCCTAAAAATTCCCAGCAGTCCTGCAAACAAAGAAAATAAAATTTTTAATCTATAGACTGAGCATATTCACTAGTTAAAGTGTAAATTCAATACCAGAGATTGAAAGCTACTAAGTGCTAGTAATATATTTAGTAATATTTTAGTGAGTTTGGCTCCACTTAAAATAGATACACATTATTTTCTTTGCTATCTTATCTATTCGCGATAGATAATATAAATACGATGAAAATATAGAGTTATCCTACATTAGAGGATCCACATAATAGGCTAGAGGAAAAAGAATAGGAAAACATATTAAAACTTAAATGTGGATAATCACTCCCTAAATATAGCTGGAATTTCACCGTTCAATCCCCCCGTGAACGGAAAATAAGTGTCATAGACCCCTCAACCATCACTGTGAAGTTAGAAAACTATATTTTTAAATATTATATGAGTAATTTATTTACTTGTTTTTATTCAAATACTTAGTTTTTAATTTCAATTGTCACTCAAACCTAAAATATTTAATGTATTACAGTTATGTATCACTAGCACACTCTAGTTGACCAAAATGTAAACTAAACTGCTTCGACCCAAGCTATATTTTCAATATATAGATAAAGACGAAGATTCCCCAATTAGTGGAGGCAATAGCTCAAGAAAGCCACGTGTTTAGAATTCATGAAGACCCAAGTGGTGTTTCTTTCAAGGGCAGCCACGAATAGTTCCGCTTCCAACCTCTCCAGTTGGTACTTCTGGTGAAGTATGGCCTCAAACTAGGCCTCTAGGAAACTTAACAGTCAAGGAGGAGGCGGCTCGGGGATGTGATTTTCGGCCGGGGCTTTACATGTTGAATACTAATGAACATTATTCTAAAGTTTAAAGTTCCGTGACATCTAAGTTCCAGACTCTTATTTATTTGTACAGAAGTGTTTTCTAACTTTCTAGAACATCGTTGATTTATGGGTCTGTCTTGTCATTTGAAATCTGGAAATAAGTTAATGCTGATTTAAGGAAACTTCTTATAATAAAATAAACTACCTTTATTTTAATATAAAAAATATTAATAGATCATATCAAATATAACTATGATTAATATTATAATAAATTTATTTCAAGCTTAGTTTTCAAAATATTTTTACATCCATTCTTTTCACAATAGAGCAGTGGTTCACAAACTGTGGGCCGTGAGGTGTCCTCAAGAAATAAGTCAAAATGTATATTTTATTTTGGTATGAGCACCTTGTTCTCGAACGATTAGTACACAACATACAACTATTAATATATGTGATGTGTACTGAATTCTCAGTTACGAAAGAGTTTTTCGACGTGACCGTGAAGGAATAAATGAACCAGAGCAGTTTAGAGGAGAAACGTGCTATATATAAACTAAATAAATACTAAAACACCTTTCTGTAATGTTTAGGAATATATTCAAACGTTCACTTCCTGATTTGGCAAAATAGAAAACTTTTATAATGTAAGCCTATTAGCAAAGGAAAAATAGAAAATTTTAGTTTACTCTTTGACAATTGTTGATTTTGAGACAAAGTTTTAAGAAAGCATTTGTTTTCAGTTATATAATGAAGTTGATTTAGAGTAAAATAAGTATAAGTTAGACCTACGTTAAAAACTGTTGAAATTATCTTTAGCCAATAGGATATGTATGACCTACTTGTTACATTATCGGTAGATATGCAAAACAAATACATGAAGAATGAAGTATTAGGTCACAAAACATACATATTGTATACATATTGTTTCTTTATTGGCCAACCTCTTACAATAACTCATTTTTACTTGTGCAATATTATCAATAACCTACTATCGTTTGATACATATTTTTAGTGTCATGTTTTGATGTTGTGTGTGTATTAATTAATATAGGTTTAGTATTTTTACATTTCAAACCTGAGGTAAACAAAATCATACGAGAGAAGTGTTAAATCAAACTAAGTTAACTCTTTGAAAATAATGTGACTCGTGATTATCTGTTTGGAAAATTAAAATAAATGAATTACGTTCAGTCATAAATACCATCATTATTGAAATAAATTTACCTAATTTCTAGCCTCTAAATTCTTAAAAGGAAATATTCTTTGAAACAATGTTGCCATCTTTTGACGCAACCTGTTTTTATTCTGTGTGTTGACGCTAGAAGCAAAGTTGGATCTAATACTAGCAGATGATACAAAGTGTGACGGTCATACTAACCCAAACGCTATCTTTTCTTGAAAGTGAAGTTAACTAGCGGTAACAACTAACTCTGCGTAGAATGGTCATAATAGCCCTGCAGGACTGAACACATATAAAAATAGCAGATTATTATAAATATATAATATAAATAACTTTAGCTAATCTTATTGCTGTGTGTTACTTTTTAATAATAAATATAATTATTATTTATTTAAAAAACTTATCTACCGTTGATCAAGTAGTATGGACCAAAATCTATAAAAATAATATGCCAAGTAATATTTATGTTGTCAAATTGGAGTTGATTTTGGTTGAATGATAATATTTTTCTATAAATAATAAATTTATATATCAATAAGCACAATTTTTTATATTCTTTTAACGATAACAATTTACGATCTTGGAATGGGAGTTTTTATTTGAATAGGTAATGTAATTGCTAACCTAGAAAAACCATTCAAAATTTGACCACAGGAAACTAGGGGACTGACACTTTGAGGTCGCGATGTGGGCGGGCTATTGATCTGTATTCTGCGTGGAAGATATGCTAAGTACCAGACGATACAATGTTTACATCAATGATATCTTTCTCACTCATCATTGCGTGACAAGACTTGCACATCATTAGAATGTGCCAAAAAACTGTTTGACAATCTAGAACGAAGTATAGATAATAAACGCACATTGTAACAAGAGTACATAACCTTCATGAAGGAGTACCAGAAGTTAGGCCACATGGCAGTAGTATCTCAAACATCAATCAACAAGGATAATGAACCAACTTATTATATACCACATCATGCAGTGATTAAAGATACCAGCTCAACCACAAAAAATCGTGTAGTATTTAATGCATAATGCAAGTCTAGAAATGACATTTTAATAGTAGGGCCTACATCATCACAAGATTTCGTACCAACTCTGTTGTATTTACAGCTAACATTGAGAAAGTGTATCATCAAATCCAGGTTCAATGTTCCAGGACCAATTGGCTGTCTTGGGATGGATACTGGCCAGCAATATTCAAGGTCATAGTAGGAACAAAGGGGTAATCGCACAATGAGACGTCCTGTGTGGTCTTGCATTGTGTTTTCTTGGAAGTGTTTTTCAAATTCCTTCTCTTCTGTTGATAGCACTGACCCAGTAAGCTCCTCAATTTGCCAGAATGTTAGTATCCGCCTTTCCAAACCGCTGTCATGGCAAGCAAACATAGATGGACACACGAATTTATCAACACTATATTACTTGTAGATACACATTTAAATCTCCCAAACTCTCATATCAACATCAACCCATGGAACATTCCAGCACATGTAAATTTTAATGAGAATCGTGCAACGTTGGTTTGGGCATGTTGATAGGATTAGTTCTAATCGAGGGACGAAGCAAATATATGAAGGTAGAGTGTGTAAATCAAAAGGAAGGAGTAGGCCTTGTAAGACGTGGATATATGTTGAAGACGAATGTTTGGAAAAGAGAAAAATTACGAGCTATAAGAATAAAAGAGCATGTGTGACTCGGTGTGTGGATGTTGTTGAAGTGAAGAGAGTATGCAAGGAAAGGGAAGTGTGGAGAGAGTTAGTGAGGATGGATTAAGTATGCAATTGTTTTTTGAGCTATGTGCAATTTCTTGTCCAACCTGTAAAGGGACAGCATGTATGTATACAGTATAGGTTTTGAAAATTTAAGCACCAAAATTCCAAAGCAATAACCTATAGAAATAAAAATACTATACGCTATATAATGCTATTTAAACTTAATATACAGTCCTATTTTTTTGTCAAAATCAGTTTGTTAGCTCAAAATAATGGCTAGTTCACAGACAGACACAGCTACAGCATTAATGTTCAACCATGAGGGGAGAGGGGAGTGTTTCCCCCTCCTGTGTGAACTGTGAGCTATTATTAGAATATTGGTATGTGTTATTAATTTGCACAAATCAAACGGGCCCATACAAGGTTATAGTTAATGGACAAAGGACTGACATGATAACTTGACAAACTAGATAACAGAATAAATAAATATAGATTTAATCGGGTGTAAAATCTTAATCTATATATTTTATATTCATATGTATGTTTGTAACTCATTATTATCATTAGTGACTGCTTTTGTGGTCAGAATTCCTGGCTACCAGTCCAGAAGTCCCGGGTTCTTTCCCGGCGCTTCCAGATCTGTCTATGCAGCAGTGTGTCTAGAAAGAGGCCAACTAAGATTCACGAGGACAATTTAATAGTTACCTAACTAAAGAAGTATGGGCTCCACTCTAGAAAACAGATTAATGGCCGTAAGGCCCGTTGTACTGACCAAATTACACCTTCTATTTGAACATTTTGGGATTATATTGACCAAGACGAGGCAGCTGCTCAGTTGGTATACCTCGCTTGCGGGTTGACGCCACGGATTATTTTTTTATACTAGTCAGGATGGCTTAGGGCGATGGGTCAGACAGCGGGCAGCGGCAAATAATTGTGGGCTTCGTTTTTATCTTGTTTATCGAAATAGATTAGTTACTATAAGAGTGTATACATTTGATGTAGGTTTCTAGAACAGGTTGAAAGAGTTTAGAAAATAGATCCTCGTTCTGTCAGTGTAACTACTCAGCAGTTCTGCACCCTGACCTACCTTCAGCATTGTAGTTTTGACTAGTGTAGAACACACGGCTACTCGACTATGCGTGGCTGTTATATAACTCAGACATTCAAGATGGCTTGGGGGGCTCCCTCCTCCGTACTGATCAAGGCCAACTAAGATTCACGAGGACAATTTAATAGTTACCTAACTAAAGAAGTATGGGCTCCACTCTAGAAAACAGATTAATGGCCGTAAGGCCCGTTGTACTGACCAAATTACACCTTCTATTTGAACATTTTGGGATTATATTGACCAAGACGAGGCAGCTGCTCAGTTGGTATACCTCGCTTGCGGGTTGACGCCACGGATTATTTTTTTATACTAGTCAGGATGGCTTAGGGCGATGGGTCAGACAGCGGGCAGCGGCAAATAATTGTGGGCTTCGTTTTTATCTTGTTTATCGAAATAGATTAGTTACTATAAGAGTGTATACATTTGATGTAGGTTTCTAGAACAGGTTGAAAGAGTTTAGAAAATAGATCCTCGTTCTGTCAGTGTAACTACTCAGCAGTTCTGCACCCTGACCTACCTTCAGCATTGTAGTTTTGACTAGTGTAGAACACACGGCTACTCGACTATGCGTGGCTGTTATATAACTCAGACATTCAAGATGGCTTGGGGGGCTCCCTCCTCCGTACTGATCTGGGACTCAAGCTGTAGTATATTCTCCTTACAAGTTACTGTAGCTTGGCAGCTAAGTATGTAAAGCACTTTGAAGTAAACCCCTAAACACAACTGGCGTCCTTCTCCCCCCCATTCCTCAAAAAGGTCTAAAACTCACTGTTATACACCACTAAACAGATATGTGTTTTCACCTGAGTTTATGTTTATGGTTTATGCCAATACACTGCTTTGTGCTGGTTGGCAAAACAATCTCTGTTTTAAAATCACTACTTGATGCACGTGCAAAACTGCTGATGTGAAACAATTGACAATGACGATAGCTTAGGCTTATGCCATACTTGCATGCTTTTGATTACCTAAGTCTGTAAGCCATGTCATTATTAACATTATTTACAAGTCACCCACAACACAGTCTAGATCCCTCTTTCCTTGTGTCTAGTGTTTATATTCCTAGCTCTAACTCACACACGCCTCCCACTGACAACAAACTCTGCTATCGCTGGACCAGCTCCTATTCAAACGGATGAACACATCTCCAACTGGACTACACTGCACGATAGATGAATCTACATGGTTATATAAGAACCAGAATTATTTTTACCGAGGTGTATTCCTCTTTCTTTATAGTTAGGCTTTAAGTTACTTCGTTGTTACTTCGTCTTCCGCTAGATTACTGGCTTCGGAATGAAGGAGAGGGAATTCAATAAACAGTGTTGAACCATTTCTAGGTTTTGAAGGTAGAGAAAGAGAATGGCTGCGGGATAATGTTACAATGTAAACATATTTAATACAAATAAGGTTGAACTAAAAGAATAACTTCGTTCGTTGATAAAATTATTGATAGTTACTAAAAAAGCACATTTGGAAAAAATAAAAGTTTTATAAGGCCTATATAAATCCATTTTAGTAAAATATTTTCGAAAATGTGTATTGTCTTATAAATTCACTAACAAATTTAGAAATTAACATTTACTATGAAAATTCAATCATTTGGTAACAATATTTTATAGTAATTGGAATTATCGGAAAGTTATCATTTAAATCTTGGTGAAATATTACATTTTTATATTATTTCTTTTACGCTTGGAAAGTACAAAACTTTCAAATAGAATTTTACCCCCGGCTCGGGTCAGCTGTCTTTCATGAGAACGTGATCAGCACTTGTCGGAGTGAGCTTCAAACAGCTATATTTAGTTCAACTGCTACACGCTGGGTGTCGTAAGCTGTAAAGAAGACAGTACCTGTGTGTTAAGTTGGCAATACTGATTCCTTTGTTGTTTTTTGTTATATTACCAAGGAGATTAATGTTGTTGTTTATTGCAGACTTGTTTTTGTGTGTGACTTGGGAAATATAGTTAAATAAACCAGAAAGATGTAATTATGTATTTCTGAATTCTATATTCACATGTTTCGATGTTATTATTGACATTATTACACCATCATGATTGTTGATCAGCCCACTAAAAGTTTTTCATTTTATACCGCAAAATTTTCCCAAACTTTCTGATGATATGTATTTAAAATAATATATTTTTTATCATAAATAAGAACTGAAGATGGCTTAACATTAACGAGACATATCGTCGTAAAAGACTAAGCTACCATCAAATAAGGAGAAGGGAATAAAAATATAGAAGATATATTTTTATCATTTATTACTATTTAACAAATCAAATATGAATATTATTAAAAACTCAATTTTGATGAAATCAAATTAAATCTGATTCATAGTTTGTTTAGTGTACGTTAGTTTAATTCATTTTGTTATTGCCCTGATAGTATTTTTGGAATTCAAAATTAATCGTTCTAATTTGTGTTGTAAGCAACGTAGTAATAGTTTTAAAAAATGAGATAATACAAGCAGATTTTATAGATATATTTGCTAAACACAAGTGAATTACAATATATTCTTACCTTCCAACATTTGATTATTTTTTAATGCTCAACATTATAAAAGCACAACAATGTAGTCATAATTTCTGAAAACTCCTATCTTTTTGGTCGCGGCCATGAAGAGCAGGGGTACGAAACAACACAGGTACATAACAGCGCAACCTCGTGGTCCCAAAATATAGCCGGCACAAAACAGCGCAGGTACATAACAGCGCAACCTCGTGGTACCCAAAATAGATCCGGTACGAAACAGCGCAGGTACATAACAGCGCAACCTCGTGGTCCCAAAATAGAGCCGGCACAAAATAGCGCAGGTTTCGCAGCCTTGTAGTATAGGCATATTGTGTGGCTAGATGGAGATAACTTTTGGAAAACTAGTATTTTCTGGAAAATCTTCTATAGGGTCTCCTTTATCTCTGGGAAAAAATCACCTGAAATCCTCCATAGAGAACATGCCGTCAGCTTGGAAAAATTGTCTGTCTTTCTTATTTATCTCGTAAACCGTTGTTTTTACGCGAAAGATAAAGAGAGCAAATATAAAGTAATTTAAATTCTCTATGCAAATTTTTGTTATTATTTTTCTCTATCTTGTGGGTCAAAATATTATGGTTAATTCTATATAAACTAATAATGTGAAAATAGTCTAGTTTATATGCAACGTGTTAATTTCTTTATTATTGTATACCATGCTCACAGTAGCCAAAAATGATGAATTCTGAATAGTTCTCAGATTCAAAAGAATGCAAATTAGTTAATATTTGGCATGTCAGTATAATAAATTTCGATAGTTTATTATACTATGGTTATAGTATAAACCCAGTTTTAATGTGCACATGAAGTTTATGATAGCACTATTAAGTAACGATATTGTCAATGTCATCAGCTACTTATCCAAGCGTCATCGTTTTGGGTTGATAGGATTGGGGAAAGATGAATTTTTTTCCTCTTGTGTATCACAGCTCTCCAGTTCATCATGGGAGTAATCTTAATCAACAAATTCAAACGTGTCAACGTCAATCTCCAATCTGTTGGTGCAAGACTCACCAACAAATGTACCACATATTGTTGAGTAATAAAGACCACTTTTTCTGCAATCGCAATTCCTTTCTCAACCAGCTTTACAATCAATTGCAGCGCACAATATGGATCAAATAGTCCGGTGCTGGGGAAGAGTTGTTGGAACTGGTTGATATTTCTCATATTCTACCTTCCATCCCCATTTACCCTTCCATAGGTGATTACCGTGCCATACCTGAACTTTATGACTATACTACTCAGCTGCTGCAGAATTGGTGGGAGGGATGCGAGATCTAATACATTGTTGGGAGGTTTCTTGCCGACTAACTGTTTGTACTTTTTGAATATAGTCGTATCTAGACGATCTTCAAGCTTACACAACATACAACGTGATGAAGAATGCCTCACCTGCAGCTGTTATTTCATCTTGTAACGCTGCTGGGTCATTTAATTTACTTACAACAGATTGCAGGTCAGTGTCATACTTGAGATTATTAAAACCAGTTACATGTGCCTGTTGTACGGTCCAGACGTTGTATCTCAGCCCCTCATGGCATGTATGAACAGGATATGATCTTTCATGTTTCCCAAGCCTTGCTGTATCTTTGAGCTGCTATATATTTATTTCTGTGTATTCTTGCTGCCTGGAATTAACAAACGCACCTCTTTGTTTGTATGAGCCAGGACTGAAATGAGTACAAGTAGGTCTCTGTTTTCTCCCATCACAACTGAGTTACTTCCTCTAAAGTTGTATTTACTATCAGTCTATCTGCATCTGCAGAAGCATGGATAACAGTATAATTTGCTTGGCGTAGGTAGCTACCAAGTAGCTTCAGAAAACTAGACTTATTTGCTGCATTAGACAGAAATTGGTGTTTGGCAACAATAACATTTGGGGAGGTGTTGACTGTGAGCTGTGTGGTTGATTTATCAGTGGCACGCCTTATATGTGCTGCATCCTTAGTGCTGGACTGATATCCATCAAAGACAGCAATTAAATTATCTCCATAATTACTTCCAACATAATCAAAATACACTTCACATATTTCACCATAAGTTGTAGTTTGTGGCCATGGCTATCTGTGAATAAGGTCACCACAATCAAACACAAATCTAAGATTTTCAGGTAATTCACTGCTGCTCTCACACATTAATTGTTCAATCACAATCCTCATTTTTGACTTTGTACCCTTGCGGAGAGTAATATTGTCAAATAATGCTTGTGGGAGAGGGGTAAGTTCATAATGTAGACACTCCTTGAGTTCTTGTTCTGTCTTCACAACACACGCAATGATATAAAATAGGTTATTTGGATTTACTGCAACAAGTTCTCCTGCAAAGAGCACAGTTTTCCCCATGTTAGCAAAAGGGAATACTTACGTTTTATGTTGAGTGTGACATTCTGGAATTTTTTTACCCAAACTGTCTTAATGACAGCTTCTCCCACTTGTTTGGCCATATCACAATTTACACTATTATTCGGAACCACTACTGACGATAATGACACTAGGAGGTCATTTAGTCGACTGAATAGAGAGTGGAGTCTCAACCACTAAGTGAATTTATATATGAATAAAACAAACTAAGTATAAGGTGGCAGTGGTTGACTGTTTGCAATGGATATGCAATTTCTCACAAACACTAATAGCTGGCAACACACTTCACTTATTAATATGTAATGAATAATTTAAATTGGCTTGATTTAATATACATGTGGTGGTAATGAATTATCAAAAAATGAGAGAGTAGATGCCAATGGGAGGAGTACTACTAGAACAAATTTTACATTAAGGTATTTTTACGATATTCCTGGTTCAAAATTAAACAGAACTTTTTAACTGTAAGAGATAGAAAGGAATTGACAGGATTATTTTTATAGATAATTTAAATATGTTTTTTTCTCTCTTGTATTATTCTCGTAAGAGCAACAGTTTACGAGATAAATAAAACAAAACTATTTTGTCCCCCATTTTTCCAAGATGGCAACACGTTGCCCATGGTGGATTTTAGGTAATTTTTTCCAGAGCTCAAGGAGACACCATAGAAGATTTTCCAGCAAAAATTAGTTTTCCAAAAATTATTTTCTTCCACAGCCACTAATAGACACAACATGCCTATACTGTTGTAGCAACCTCTCTCTTAGCCAGAAAAGCACCTGGGGGGAGGGTGTGTGTGTTTTTAACGGGGTAACAACTGTACAGAGGCGCAAGCATCCTTAATGTGGCTTTCAAATTACTGGCATGTTGTGTTTAGGTTAGGCTAGTCTATGTTAGGTTAGGTTAGAGCACAGTCAGATTTTAAACATTATCAAGGATGAAGTTAGACATCTGTTCATCCCAGTAGCTTACACATTACTGCAAACATAATAAATGAAAACTACACTTTACTTTTTAAGGCAGTTAAGGATTGCGCTCTAATCTACCTGCGCTCTTTTGCACCCCGATCGTTTTCACTCTTTTTTACCTGCTTTGTGCCTGCACTTTTATGTACCCACGCTCTTCGGTAGCTTATTAATATTTTTACTATGTTGGCAGTTCTAAACGGAGAACTAAACTTAACACAATACAAATGTCCTATATTTTAAAGTTATGGTTTGTAGGGTAGAAGCTGAATTTGAAACAAGTTGGAGGCTACAAAATTCGTCACTTGTGAGTGCAGTAAGGAATCACTAGAAGTGAAAACAAACACATGGATACAGGTTGAATTATTCGGCACATTACCATTTCTTTTACTGCGACAATTTTACAAAACATTTCTCCTTTACTTTACACCCTGGCTTTTTTAATGTTCTGGTATAACGCTTTCCAGTTGCTTGACTTGCAAATTACATTATCAACATGACATTCTCATTCACAGCAAACCTTCTCTTTTCGTGGATTCCTCAAATTTATATATATTTTTGCATTTCCATGACATCTACTCTGACCTTCCAACTACCGTTGGTTTAAGCCCAAGCCATTTTATACCAACAATTTACTGGAAATAAAAGAAACATAAATTACAAAATCTTTCTTGTTGTTTGCCTTTACTTTACTTTGAGTACATAAAAAAGTACGTCTTCTTTGTTTCCAGAAAGTTTTGAAATATAAATTTATAAAAAAAAATAACATTATATAAAATGTTTACTAAAATATTTACAAAATAAATAATCAAATTTTTTATAAATATTTCGTTGCTGGTTTTTGTGTGGGATTATTCTTTATATTTAACTTTGGAAAGATCTAAAATTGAATTTACGTGTTTCTTGAAACTTTATTATACCAAACATAATATTTATATTAAATAACGTATTTTTAGAGTGGTTTGAATTGACGTTTTGTTTTTACTAAACATATGAAAAATAATATTATAATATCTTGTGATGGATTACCCTTTGAGTAGTAAGAATATTTTACTACAACAGAATAGGAATAATATATAATGTAGTATTTTTCAAAATATAATTCGTGGTATTGAATAATATACATAAGTTGAACGGTGTGTGAATATTTTATTAAAATATATAATTCACAAGGAAAACCTTTATAGTTTAATTGACTTAAAGATGATATCAAAATATAGTCTAATGGATTCTTGAGTGGCTTAACTTATTATCAACATCATTCTAGAAAAAGGTTGAGTTTCATTGATTTTTGTAAATTAACACATCATATACAATTTATTCTATTATGAAAGATAGATCATTTTTAGAACGTTTGGACATTGAACGTCATACAATTATGATACAGTTAAAAATCTAAACATTTTCATTTCATGATTTTAAATGCTGTTATTTTATGGATGTGAAACTTGGTCTCATAAGTTACATGATAAGAAGAAATTTAGCGTCATCGAAAATGAAGTAATTAGGGAACTATCTGATAAAACAAAAAGGAATGAATATTACATAATGATGTGTTACATACCCTATTAAATTCATTATATGTTAATAGGGTAACCAAATCTCGAGGTTTATAGTATGCAGGACACGAAGTGTTTAAAGAATACGCTAAAAAGTAATGAAGGTATTACCTGGCAAACTAATGGTAAGAGCCCAGTGGGAGGTAATGGGAGGATTAAATTAGAATAGACATGAAAAATAATAGGGTGTAATAAGTTTGACTTGATGGAGCTATCTTAATATAGGGATAGGGTGAAATGAGGTGGACTGGTGAGAACTAGCTCAAGAGATATACTGGGTGTAATAAAGGGGACTGGACAGAACTAGCTCAAAATATATATAGGATTAATGAGGAGAGCTGGATAGAACTAGCTCAAGATAGGGTCAGGGTGTAATGAGGTGAACTAGATTTGATTAGCTCAAGATATGCACAAGATTTAATAAGGTAGACTGAATAAAACGGGCACAAAAAAGGGATAGGGTGTAGTAGGGTGGATAAAATATAACTATCTCAAGATAGATATAGGCTGTAATGAGGTGGACTGAATATAACTAGCTCAAGATAGATATAGACTGTAATGAGGTGGACTGAATAGAACTAGCTCAAGATAGATATAGACTGTAATGAGGTGGACTGAATAGAACTAGCTCAAGATAGGGAAAGTGTGTATTGTTTTGAAAAGTTTAGGCCCACTCTATTTTGTAATCATAATTCGGCCCATTTTTGTAAATAGTTTTCTGGCCAAATGTTGCTGGGGAGAGTTTTTTTTGGCACTGTCGTGATTTAGTGAGTCGGTAAACATGTTCGCATGAAGTCACGTTCCTAGAAAGCGTCTCCGTTCTTCTTCAACCTTCCTGAGTGTCCTGACTGAGCAAGACAAAACTTACAATATCGGGAAACGTCAACTGAAGATGAGTTTCATCTTCCTCAACCCACTTACGTTTCCTATAAACCTTATTGTTTCCGTTTTCAAACGCTGTTCCCTCAGAGAGTTTAGTTGAACACGATCGTGATGATCACACTACACTACGAGAAATATTTCTTTACTTTGTACATATCTTTTTCTATATACTTGGTACATATATATATATTTCCTTTATTCTGCATCCAACTACCCGGTTGGTCTAAACGTTTATGTACTAATTAGGCTGGTGGTCTTAGAGATTAGGATAAACTACCTTAAGTAGACCTGACCAAGATTCGAACCTCGATCTCCTCGTCATCATCAGAAATATTAGTTACAAATGGTAAAAGAATAACTTATATATTTCTAGTTCTTAGTTCCATTTACAACTGTTTTTACGTAATAACAAAAACGATTGATTGATGTATTTAGTGAGAAGATGAACTTATGGATAGTCGTAATATACACGAAGATTATAAGGGGAGACAGTTATTGTCAATATGTCCGTGTTTTCCAAGTTTTCAACCCATTATCTACATCACTCCTACGAATGTGTTTCGTGTGAATATGTATGTAGAGTACTACCGGTCACACAAAGCCTGGAGCCAAATGTTAACTCGCTCATCACAAAACTAAACAATTCTCCAGCAATACGTGTCATGGGAGCGGATCATTTTTGAATTACCTTATAGCTCGAATAAGCCTCATTATTCAAACACACACACATATTAGTTGAATTATATGAAACATACATATGTGTGGGTAAATCTGCGGTGGTAAAACATTGACGCGCAAAGGTAAAAATTATGTTGGTCCACAGCATGTCCTTGAATAATATCTCAAACAAGACAATGATACATAGCCTTTGGTTAGAATAATTTATATTCACTCAACCTTGTAACACCACGTGTTGGATTTTCATCGTATCCGTAATTTAGGTCTTTATATATGACCTTAGTCGGACTTGATATTCGTGGTTCACTGAGTGGTCGACGCTAGATTATATTACGCTGTGTGCTTGCGCCTGGTAGTTATATAATATAACAGTTGGTGGCTATGTATTGAAAACTAAACATTATGCTGATTGCAATAAGACAAAATATCCCAAGAGATTCTCAGAAATTTCTTTGAAATTCTCAGGTTTCACATGTTTAGATAATTTTTTTTAAAGTTTCCTGATACAGCATGACAAATTTAGACATGTTCTTCCCCCTAATTAGAACGTTCAATTTTTGAAGATAGGAGTATGGAAATTTTTTTCTAATTTC
>CABFWB010004288.1:39405-62035 GCA_902151455.1 Timema bartmani
ATCTCTCATGCACTAGGGTAGGTCCACGCCACTGTGTCATCTTCAACCCCTCTTCTAGAGTGAAGTGTTCATCTCTCATGCACTAGGGTAGGTCCACGCCACTGTGTCATCTTCAACCCCTCTTCCCCTCCTT
The DNA here is from genome assembly GCA_902151455.1 of Timema bartmani. NCBI lineage: Eukaryota > Metazoa > Arthropoda > Insecta > Phasmatodea > Timematidae > Timema > Timema bartmani. The sequence continues at coordinate 39,539 of CABFWB010004288.1, forward strand.
TAAACAAGTCCACGTTTGTCTTTCAGTGTATGTCTCAGGCAGTACTTACTATATAAGGACAGTTTTCTATAAGAGGTGTTAGGTCTTATGTGCCTACCTTATGAGGAAGTGGTTTATTTTAAATTGTATCGGTATCGTAAATGAAAGAAAACATTTATGTGGGCCAGAAATCAGGAAGTTTGAAATAAAAAAGTGTATTTTTAATTGTAAAAAACGTGTTCGAGAGGAACTAATAACATATATTCCTCAAATATATAATCAGGAAATTTATGGAGTATTGAACACAGGATTGGATTTTGTGACGGAGATTCCACAATTATCATCATTGAAGTCTATTTTATAGGCAGAGACTCCATGCTTTTTGTGTGAAAGCTTTGCCATCCAACCGAAAGGAAATAATACTTTCCAGAAGTTTATTGAATGATTTTATCTTCATAGATGATGACTTAGAATATCGTATAGTGGCATTTTAGAGTAATCTGGGACAAACATTCTTAGCCGAATATGGTGATTTATTTGGAGATGGGGCTTTTAATAGCTATATTCTTCAATTCAATCAGCTTCTTAGCAACCATTTGGATGTTGGAAGTACCAAAATAATAATGTGATTCTTGCCATATACGCAATGCTACCAGACAAGAATCAAAATAAGTGCGAAAGATTTTTTATTCTTGTAAGCAAAAAAGTTCCACTATGCTCCCCTGAAGTATCTAAATTGCATTATGAAACTGCAACAATTCAGGAATTTAGAAAACAGTTTCCAAATACAATTCTCAAAGGCTGTAATTTTCATTTCAACCAATGCCTCTGGAGGAAGGTACAGAATATTACGATAACTAACAAATACAAGAACGATCCTGAGTTGAGGCAACATGATAGGATGTGCGTAGCCCTGGCTGTCATATCCCACCTACTTATACTAATGAAGGATGGCTTCACATAATGGAATTATCTCCAACACGTGAAGCAGTTGAACATTTTAATGATTACTTTGTGGAGCAATGGCTCGTTTTCACCGAAGTAATTTTGAGAGATTTCTGAGAAGGATTGGAGGAAGGAGAGAGTAAAAGAAAAATTGCTGCTTCTCTTGGAAAGAATGAACCAACTTTGCGAAACTATTAAAAGATTTAACTACACAGATTTTTTTAGAAAAATCAATTGAAAATACGTCTTCTGCATTATGCCTTCTCCTTATCTTATGGTCACTACACACTTCAGCTAATATTTTTTATATTTTTTAGGGTACAGTCCTGACATCACTTGGAAGAATTAAACCCATATTCAATCCAAAACAGGAGCAGGCGTTAGCAAAACACGTGAGGGATCTGGATGCAAAATTTTATGGCATTAAAAGGCAGCAGATAAGGAAAATTGCACTTGAAATTGTAAAATTAAATAAAATTAATCACAACTTCAATGAAATTTAAAAAAGCTGGAAAAACTGGGTCTATAGATTTTGCAAGAAAAACAACCTCACTCTTCGTGCTCCCAAGAAGTGCAGTCTAGGAAGAGCTATGGGATTCAATAAAGTCCCACGCCAGAAATTTTTTGATAATTTAAAGACAATCGTAGAAGAAAAGAGTTTCCATGCCCATAGGTTTTCAATATGGATGAAAGTGGAATTTATAATGTCTCAAACCACATTTCTAAAGTAATTTCATCTAAAGGAAAGTGGCATGCTGCAAAAGTAGTGTCAGCAGAGAGGGTGCAAACTGTGAGAGTTGTGTATTGCTTGTCTCCAACAGGAATTTACATTCCTCCTGCCATCATCTTCCTTCGAAAGAGGATGATTGTTAACTGTACAATTAATATGCCGCTGAAGGAAACCTGCCATTGATTTCTGACTCGGGACATATGAATTCAGAACTCCCCCTTGAATGGCTTAAGCATTTTGCAATGTTTGTGAAGCCAAGGGAAGACTATCCCATTATACTCATTTTGTACCATTACATCTCTCATTGTAGCGTGAATGCAGTGATTTTCTGCATAGAAAAGTGTATTACCTTGCTATCTCTTCCAACACATTCCAGTCACATGATGAAACCTCTTGATAAAGGTTTTTTTTGAGCCCCTGAAGACTGTGTTTGCAGAAGAATGTGACAAGTGGCTGATAAGTAATCCTGGAAGATCAATCAGCCAAAGGGAGATTTCCTCTATCTTCCACTCTTTGTATGAAAGAATGGCAACGCTTGAGAAAGTAAGAAATTCTTTCAGGGCCATTGGGATCGATCCAGTCATCCCGGATGTTTCTTCAGAGGAATTTTTCCAGCTTTCATCTGTGACTAACCTACCTCCACCTTTTGAAGAAGCAAAAAATAATAGTGATAAGGCAAATATGCCCAATTATGATGAAACAGATATATAATTGGTGTCGTCCTAAGCACTCCTCCCTTTTCCTAAAGAAAATCATGAATTAAATCGAAAAAGAGCTGGAAAGATATCAGAAACTATGACAAGATCTCCATTCAAAAATTCAAAACATCAAAAAGAAAAGATAAAGAAAAAGACAAGATTATCTTTCCTAAGAGTAAGAACCGTCTTTTTAAATTTACTGCCCCACAACATCGACACAATTAGAAGAAAATACATACTGTCTTGGTTGTGATGACAAATACGAAGAGCCCATAAATGAAGACTGGTCTCCGTGCAAATACTGTAAACAGTGGTGGCACGATGCCTGTTCCAGCTATGAGGGTACTGGTGTGTTTAAATGTGATGTATGTTAGGTGCGCACTCTTAGGGGAGCTATTGCGCATTCTTAATTGCATAGGCGCATTTTATTTATTTTATTAGTAAAAAAGAAAAGTTGGTATCATTTAAGTAATAATGTACTAGAATGTATTCAAAATTAAGGATTTAAATGAATAGTTCGATGCATGCTGATTGTCTGTTTTATCACAATTTAATGACATTTTGATGGCATTAAAGTTAAGTGCGTTCTCTTAGACGAAATACCCTAATATGTATACATGACTAAAATGTTTTATTATTAATATACATATTATATGCTGTAGTTTAGTACAAATACTCTAATTGGTTATCATGCTTAGATAAATAATCTAATTACTGCAAAATGTTGATCTTAGCCTCAAATTCACGATTCCCGCTGTTTTCAAAAAGGTTAACGACCTTGATCAATTCTACCAAATATCTGTGTGGAGACGTAGTAAAGCAAAACCTGAAATCCATTCTTCTTCCATTGTCGTACACGGTGCTTTACAACATTAAGGTAAATATTTCAATAAGTTTGATTATATTCTAATTAGAATGGTAGAGGCATTGGCGTACGCAGAGTGGGTGATGAGAGGGATATATACCTCCACCGAAATTTAAAATAATTCAAAGCATTATCTACTAACAAAAGCCGAAACAGAAAACACAAGCTTCACACAATGTTACTGTACGGGCACACTAATATAATATCGTAATACCAACATTGAAAAGTTAATTATAATTATATATGGCAGAGTATTTTGTATCGATAGATGATGCTTGATCGATAGTTAAATCGATTGATTGAAGCAGTTCCATGCCCATTCATTTTGAGCGCTAGTGTGTTAGGTTTAACTGTATAGTGGTGCATAAAATGATTGACATAAACATTGATATGATGATATGTCGGAGAAACCTTGTCGGTTAATACTTCTGTAAACTGTAAGGTTCACATGGACTATCTAGACTTGATTAATATTAAACAATTTGTTGAATTTCTTGGTTTGAAGTTCTATCAACCCCTGAAATATCCTGCGTACGCTCCTGGGTGGAGGGGGGATTACCCCAATAATAACCCTTTTCCGGTAAATCCACCTCTGGTTCTTCCTCTGAAAGTATCGAGTACATATTTACTTGTTCTATTATCAAATAATGTCAATTTAGAGGCTGTCATAGTGTTTATGTAGTGTTCATGTAGTGTTCATAGTGTTCATGTAGTGTTGCATGGGTGTACGTTTTACCTCTAAAATTCTTTCTTACTAGCACAGCGTCTTACTACCCGTTTGGGCTATATGATTACGTACTAATTATGATTTTGGTTTATGGGATTAGGATGGTTATATTTATAAGAAGTGTACCCGCATTTGCTTACAAGGAGAGTGAAAAACTATTTTGGAAAAAACACTCTCAGCACACCTGGCCAAGATTTGAACCTCGAGCTCCCCGCACTGGCTGTCTAGTCTACTGCGAGAGTAGCGTGTTAGACCATACAGCCACCAAAGCGCGTTTAGCTTCAAAAACAAAAAATAAATGAATAATCCTCCTGCGTTTCATCAACACGTCATGTTTATTAAGATAGGGTTGGTTAGACCGCAGTGCTGGTAGGGGATGCAGGTGAAACAGATAAACCCGCATCAACCCCTTCCTCTCCACCCCCATGTGATGTTTGAAGATGTTCCTCCACAAGAGAAGTAATGTCCTCCTCTCCAAATAAACCCCCCTCTACCCCATTCTCTGCGGTAACATGGCCGAGACACACCACAGTCTAAGATAAATAATGCAACTGACAACAGTCGGCTGTCAGAAAGACAGACGGACAGCTCCATGGGACAACCAAACTCAGCACTTCTCCCGGAGAAAAAAATAAACAAGTTTTGTTGGGTCTATGATATGCATTTTTACACTTTTCAATGAGTTACGGTATTTCCTGTGTCAGGCATGTGCTTTTTACAGTGATTAGATATAAATATATTTAATTTTTCAATATTGATATGGCATTTATTCTTATAAACTTATAATTTAGAAACTAGCTTTATTTGTAAAATGAGCTAATAGTTTTCTAACGTGATTATTTAATTTGTGATTAAAATAATTAACCCCCTAACTTCACACTTTAGTGGGGATGGGGAATAAATTAATGTAGAGCTGATTTAGTCTGGTTTGCCAGTGAGGAGGAAATCTGGGATCGAATCTCAGCTTAATTTACTTAGAATGATTTTTCCTTAACTTTGTCCCATTCTGCCTCCATCCAATGCTGTTTTAAATGTTTTAATTATAACTGGCTAATCCCTAATAATTAGTGTAGTTAACATGGTATGGCACAGATGGGTAACAAGACGTGCTGTAAATATCATAACTAAACACTTTCTTATTTATGTGGTTGTACTTTGAATTTTATAAAATAAATACTTCATTTTTGGGTAAGGGACCTAACAAAGGAATCCTAATTAATGTTGGTGTAAAAGGTCGATGATATTATATTGCTATGAAATTAAGATGGTAGATGGATTTTGATATTGTTTGTTTTAATGGTTTATTGTTGTTTAACTTCAAAAACACACGGTATTGTAAGATATTGTAAAGAAAGAGAATTTCATTTGGTAATCATTCGAATCAAAGATTTCCAACATTAACTTTTTTTTTAATTAATGAGTATTTTCAAAATATAAAACCCAAAACATCCATATGTATTAGGAAATATAAATATAATAAATATAGAATATTAAATTGATAAAAAGCAAGCTCTGATATATAGACAGTAGGAACCCAGCCCTTACTAACATTAACAAACCGGAACACAACAAGACTCCAACCTCCGAGAGTTACCTACCTTCACCACCTTCACAATAACAACATTATAAAGTGGAACACAACAAGACTCCAACCTCCGAGAGTTACCTACCTTCACCACCTTCACAATAACAACATTATAAAGTGGAACACAAAAAGGTGTCGTTAAAACACATAGTAGTTTATGTATTTTACTATACACTAGCTGATGTATCCGTTCTTCGCACGAGGAATCTTTAAACTAACTTTGTTATCTTATAATATGTATAATTAACCAGTGAAAAAAAATAACCAAATATTAAATTATGTTTAAATATTAATCCTTTATTGGTTTAAACTGTGCAACAACAAACTAAAGGTAGTCTGAATAAAACACATTGTAAAAATAAAGATATAACCTGAACACGTGCTAAAGGGTAACATTTTATTTGAAGATAAAATTATAACTTATATATACACAATAATATGAACTGTTGCTTGTTGGTGTGGTTAAAAGAAAAAAAGAAGATTGATACAGACAGTGGCGGCCCGTGAGGGAGGGCTCTGAGGCGCCACTGTCCTGCATAATAAAGCTAAAGGAGAAACAAAACATATTTGAAATAAATAAAAAGTTTCTCAAATTATTTTATTACATAATGAAAAACAAAAATGAATAGCATTTATCTCAAAACATAATCTCCCTATTTTATTGAATAAATTAGTAAAACCATATTCACATCGACGCAACTCTAAAAGCACCTACTAGGAAAATTACGGAAACATGTGCTCGCAGTGACTGTGGTTTTGGGGCGGCTGGTCGCAGCGCCCAAGCTCTGAATGCGTCATAGGATGGTTGCTATGACAACCTGACGTCACTGTTGTTATCTAAGTTGTCTTTTGCTATGTCCTGGGGACTCTGCTAGGGAGAGTCCACGCTACATGTAGTCAACAAACTGATCACACAGTCATGTAGTCAACAAACTGATACGCACAGTCATGTAGTCAACAAACTGATCACACAGTCATGTAGTCAACAAACTGACCACACAGTAATGTAGTCAACAAACTTATCACACAGTCATGCGATAAAGCCGCTGTCATTCGCGGACGTGAGGGAGGTGTAAATCTTAAATCCAAAGAAAGGTATTTTTTTTAAAGTAAGGGCCGTTTTCCAATAAAATAGGAACTACTCAAAATTTGTGGGTAATTTTTTTTAAACAATTCTACATACCTTCAGCTATTTGTAAACATAGTTTCCGTTGTTATTGTAACTGATTGTAGGCCTACACATATTAAAGTGTATCGAATATGTATCTGAGTAAATACAAATATGGAATAAGATATATATGAACCGCTAAATAAATTCCCACATATAAATATGTAAAACCAGGATTTGAGATATAATTACTTAGAAAATGTGTTTTTTTAATTTAAATTAAATGTCTAAACTTGAAACAATAAAAAGATTAGGAAGAAAAAAGATATATGTCTTTCGATAATCTTACATTATTTTTATCAAAATGGCTATTTTAGGAAAAAATGAAAATTAATGGCTTAAGCTATTTCTAATATTCTTCATAGCTACGTGTAGTCAGCTTGTTTTAGTTTTGTAATTATTATAACTCAATTTAAAAAACTCATAAACGTCTAAAATACAGCCAACAAGAGAATAATTAAACATTGTTGGTATGAAAGTGTTTTTAAACTATAATAATATAACAATACAATTTATGATAGAATTAAAAATAATAAACACACGTAAGTTACACTCAAAGTCACAATTCTTTTTTTGGGTTCTGTATCAAGCTTGGAACCCTTATGAAAAACTCACGTTATACGTCTGTTTTTCGGTGCTACACAGATTTCAACACTTGAATGATTAGACATATAAAGCTAAAGCTTGCGTTGCAGCTAAGTGCTAGCGTGCCCACATAAAATGGGTTGGTAAGAATTTTGATAAAAGAAGAATAACGGAATTTGTGAGTCATTAAAATTAAGTTTTATTATTATCATTTTTACCCAAGTGTGCGGGGTATTTTTGAAAAACTTTTACCGTGAGGGTTTCAAATTTATATATATACATGCAAAAACATATATATTAATATTTAAATATAATACTTTACATATATTATCATTTTTTAAAACAAAAAGTTTCAAAAACGGGATCTTAAAAATGTTGGAAAACTCTGGAAAAAATTAGGAATATGTAATTCATGTGTTTTTTACGGTAAAAATTATTTTATTTATATGCAAAACATACTTTTCGAAATATTTATATATTGCTCTCAGTACTTTTACTCATGAATTCCGCGTGCCTGGCACAGATTTATCTGATTGCCAAACCCTTCCTTCACCTCTGACGAGACGTGTATTAATCACAACTTGTGAATGTGTAGCATGCCAGGCCTCCACCGTGGTTCGGATTCCACGTTAAACTGTAGGTCCTCCATTTCATCTCACAATCAGCCTACCATTACATATTAGCGTAAGTGCGTATAGCCCGAATGGGTAGTAAGACACGGTTATGATGATGATGATGATGATGATGATGATAATAATAATAATAATAATAATAATAATAATACAGAATGCCGCGTGCCGCGTGCCGATAGCTTTCAATGGAGCAGGACCGCATAAACAAGAAGAGGATGGTTAGCCTAGATATGAAATCTAAATATCCTGCATCGAGTGCACACTTGATCTATAGTAATGCATATATTAAAGATGCGTAAAGAATGAAAGCTAGCAAAACAACGCATATTATTAAGCCATAGAGATATTGCTAAAGGTTTTTTTTACTAACTATTTGGGCTCCCAGATAAAGTTAAAGCTATATTTAATATAAATGAGTACACCTTAGTTTTCTTATTTTCTTCAATAAGTAACAACCGATCTCACTTAGAGAGCAGCCTAAGGTTTTATTTAAAACATTTATTTGAAGTATTTAACGTGTACTTTCTGAACCAACTGATAAAATCAGCACACGACAGTGATACTATCTTAAAACTTGAAAAGACACAACATCCTCATCCCATTAGCTCATCACCTTAAAAGGAGAAGCACACATTTTACTAAAGATAAAAGTACCGTGATGTAGGAATCGAACATGGGATCCTCAGTTCAGTAGAAACACAAGCTATCGATTGTGCTAAAAGTCCCACTATCTTAGTATTAATTAAATCTGTAATTCGTGCTCTTGTAGGATTCTTGGCTTAGAAAAAAATTCTAATAATAATCATAATAATAATAAGGTAACCAATAATTATTAATGGAGTATTATATTTTAACATACAAGTTGTTGTGCAGACTAAACAAATACATCATTTGTTTGTTCTTGAAATTAGCTTGGAAGGAGTAATAACTGTTGGCTTACTGCAAGACATAAATGTTTAGAAGACGTATGAAAATTAACTGCATTAGAAAGTGTCAGTATTTTGCTCGTGCATTATTTGATAAAGTGAATAAGGTGATCCAACCCTCTTTTTAGACAAGCGCCATTTAACCATTTTACGCTAAACTCTGACCTTCATGGCTAGCTATCACACATAAATATTTTTTCATATGTTTGAATGCCAGTAAAAACTTCACTGTTTCACAGATAACCTTCATATAGTCAATCTTAAATCAATATGACAAGGAAAGAGTGTTTAAAGAAATTGCATACACATTCTTGTTGAGAGTTATTTTTTAAATTTTAGCACCGCGTCTTACTACCCGTTCGGACAATACGCTTAAGTATTAATCATTCTAAAGGGTTATAAATGGGTACGGTTAAATTTAGATGAAATGAACCCGCATTTGCGTGGAGGAAGAGTGGAAAACCATTAAGGAAAAAAACACGCCCCAGTTCACTCGATCGAGATTCAAGCCTCTATCTCCCCGTCCTTGTCAGTTTAGCTCAACACGAAACTAACGTGTTATTTAACTTCGCCATCGAGGCGAGTCTGAGAGTTGTTGATAATCTCATTGTAGTAAAAACATGATTGATTGAACTTAAAAAAGAAAGCCCCAAAATAATAGATTCTAGACCAGTGTGATATCTGCTCGAAATACATACAAATTTAAATATTTGATATCTTATAGTAAAAAAGAATTACAAAGTAAATTAAATATTCTAGAAAATGCCGTAATTGATTTATTTTCTACTGCATCGGTGGTCACGTGGACACAAATTTTCTCATATGGTCCATTTTCAGTGATGGATGAAACAAGGTTCTCATACTGGTCGGAAATATTGAGGGACTTTTCCTACATTGTTAACCAACTTCCCTCCTAGCAAATGTGGTTACATCCTCTTTAGTTTGTATCCTCTTCATCACTATCACACAATAATTATTTAAGGCATGTAGCCCAGATGATTAGCAGAGGTAGTTGAAATAGGTAATATTATATTACATATAAATATTCTCATATAGTTCACTCTGAACTATAATATCACCTTCACGGAAGAACGGAATTTCACCTTTCAGTTGACCTACAAAATCCATTATTGCTATGCCTGTCAGCATTTCCAGGGACTCACAACATAACATTTGATTAAACTAATGTTAAAACCTGCCTGGATAAATACTACATAATTGAAAAAAAAACTGTACTGCAATCACTAATGTGGTTATAAATATCCTAGATAACATGTTTATAACATTCATCCGAAACTTTAACAGGGATTCGAAACCCAAAACTTAAGTATATCATGCTACTACAGAATAATAAAAATTACACCACAGTAATTATGTGGTTCCATAAATGTATTCAAACAATCGGCTGACCCTTCACCGGGACTCACACCGAAACACCTGATTATACACAAATAATGCTAAAACCTGCCTGGATATTGGTCCAGTATTAAAGCAAAAACCGCACCGCAATCGGTTAAGTGTTTCCATAAATCATAATTTACAGATATAAGAAAAACCAGCCGTATTTTTAACGGAGACTAAAACCCTGACTGTATGTATGCGAGATCCTCTCTTAGCAGACATCCTGATGAATAGAAATAAATGCACTGCATTCGGTTATGGAGTTACAGTAGTAACCGAAAACATAGGGCCACTAGTGAAATTAGAATGATATTGAACTTGAATCTCATAAACCACTATTTATAATTGAGATATTGAAGTAATATATAAACAGTACATTTATACATCAATTCTAAATGTACACAATCACTTTTGGACCTTCAAAGTTTTTTCTTCTTTTTTAAGAAATTATAGGTATACAAAACAATACAACAGAATAAAATAATAGGTGTTTTTGTTACTAATGGAAGGACATTTTTAAAGCAAGTTACTGTATATGAAATATTGTAGATGTTCAAGGTGTGCAGTGTTTTACCTTGATTTGAAGTACTACTGTATATATTAAAAAATATACGTATAAATAGATTAGTCTTGGGTCGGCTACAGTACGGCCGCTCCGCCACACCACCCGTCTCATGGAATTTAGCTATGGTATTGTTCACACATGACTTACTTACATGTAACTCTGCTGCAATCGCTCTAGAAGATTTGCCGGTTCTGCTCATGCCAATAATCTACCATTATATTTCACCGACACCTTTTTTCTAGACATTATTTACGGAAAACGAACACTACAATCACTTGTCATACACACATTGAATTTGTTATGGGGAAAAAAAAAATTAACCTCGCCGGAAAAATCCCTTTAGTGCGGCTATCTGTAGTCAAGTACATGTACTAACACCAAATGGTAAAATCTCTGTGGGTAAACAAATAATATCCACTTTCACAGCACGAAAAAACAGTGAAATGTTAATATGTTTTTTGTTAATTTCATAAATTCGTTAAATGGCTGATAAAAGCTGTGTAACATTTTTTAGGCGTTTGATTTATGCATTAAATTTTAGCCCTATGTATTCAATAAATTTAAAAAAATCTACATTACTGCATATAATTTAGTTTTTTTTAAAATCACTTCGATATACTTAAAAATGTAGTAATTTTTGGTTTGTCTCAAAATCTTAAATAATTAATAAATAATAAACCGGTTGATATAAAAATTTGATTTTTACACCAAAATACATGGTTTTAACAGCTTAATAAGCAATGGAATATACGAGATGTTTAAACCAATATTTTTGAGCCAAGGGTTTCCCACAAGAAAAGTATAGGTGGCCCTATGTTTTTGGTTACTACTGTATTAATTATAAAAGCTTTTTACTAATAGTTATATTGTGGCCATTTTGGTAACATTAAATAAAGTATGGAATCGAACTATGGTCCCACAAAGTTATACACAGTTATAATAACTTTGAAGAAACAAATAAATACACTTTTATAGCTAAAATATGTCCAATGGATAATATTTTATCAAAATCTTTTTCTTTTTGTCCCCTGGAAATAATCTAAAATATTTTAAATTAGGATTGTCACCCCTAAAATTTAATAAGTTTTTTTAGCTCAGCGTCTTAAAAATAAAACAAAATCTTTTACATTTAATTTTTTATTTACACTACATGTGTGGAATATAATAATTATTCATTAAATAAATTCATAATTAGCTATTCACAGTAATAAAGATTCTGAAAAGGGGGACTCTTGCTTTATGTTACCATGTAAAACCAATAAATGTGGATAGCACTGCCTTAAAAATATTGTTTGGAGTAGCTAAATCTTTAACAGCTAAAAAAAAAAAAAAGCTAGCCCATATATTAATGAGACTAAATATAATTAATTAACTAAGTATGCAACGAATAATTGATGTTATTAGGAAGGGAACAAAAAAGTAAAATTAATTTAGTAGCTCAAACCATTTGGACATCGCAAAAAGACATATCCCCTCCCCATTCTTCCTTCCAGACAGACAAGAAATAATTTAGGGACTTAAGGCTTTCTCTAAATCCGGCCTTTGGTGTAGCTAGGCAAACTATTTTGCAGTCATGTGTGGTGGTGTAGCATACCACGCGGGCTGAGCCAATAAGTTGATACCATAATAATCTCGACGGCGTGTACATCTAAACAAATCACAAAAGCGTTACAAATTCTTGTAACTATTCCTATGATTATTTCGGAAAGTGAGCGGTGTTTTTTAACTCTGAGATTAATCAAGTCCTACTTAAGAAACACAATAGGCCAAGACAGATTACATTCTTTTAGAAAAGTTGATGATTAGCGAGATACCAGACTTTAACAAACTAGTAATATAAAAATACATTTTGGACAGAAACCGAATATAAGATTTTTCTTTCAAACGATAAGCTTACTGATAAATTAAGTATTATCTATATAATATTATAATGCTTGATATAGTGCTAATAAGCTATTTATATGAAATTTAGACAATCTTCGCTTTCGATCCAAGTGAGTCTTAATACTTTTTTAACTTTTATTAATTTAGTTTTAAATACTTTTTTAAAGTGTAGTATTTAAGTTAAATACAGGAGGTTAGTATTAGGTAAGCTGCTGTCTACCTTATTTAACAATTTTTAAGAGAACGCCTTCCATTAAACTTTATTCACGAGCCGCCACTGAATACAGCATAAATAATTGATTGTTATAAGGTTAAAACCAATTTAAGTACATAGTATTGTGGCAAATGCAGATTAGAAAAGGAATGAATAATTTTTAACATTTTTGGTTATTTTGAGTCCATCATATTACATTATTGTTTTTTGGACTTTTCTAGAAAACATTATCTTAAGACAATGCCACCACAAAAGTTGAAAAACCCAAGATTGGGGACGCAACGTATACCGATAATCTGACAGCCATGGGTACAAATCAGACTACTTTCTTTTGTGGAGTATATAAAAATAGATCAAAGCCACATGGAACAGACTTCACACAAAATACGAAATCGTACCTATCGAATTTATAAAATAGTTTATAACATAGCGCTAAGATACCAAAACTGCCATGTCTGCATGAGAAAACATTTCCGCTGAATCTGAGACGCAATCGATACTGTACCTAACAGGATTGACCACCTGAGTAATTATTCATGGCAAGGAGAGGGATAAGCCCTTGTGGATTCCCAACTAATTGAGATGCATCTACCTCCATCGAGTCTTAATCGTGCATTCAAAATGAAAGGCAGTAAAAGACTTCAATTATAATCTTACCTTCAAACTCTGACCATAGAAAAAAAGACTTCAACCTCAAAAGTGCAAACTGTTTCTGGATTCATAACCTAGATGAGCTCAATTCAAACAAATTTTATAACTATATGCTAAAGAACATTAAAATAGAATAAGATAGGTTTTGTACATAGCTTACTGATAGAAGTTAAGATCTCACTGATATATTATATAAATATAATAATTTATTTACTGTCGTGAAATATGTAGGCTATATAGCACTTGTCTGGGTTACATCCCTATTATCCCAGTTTGTGGTAAAATCAGTCGTACTAATGAACCGTTGCCCAGAGTACGACACAATGTTTTAATAGTACATCTTTTCCGTGGAGGCTATTTCCATGTCCCGGTGGGATGAAGTGATGGTGATAGTGAGCATGAGGGTGATATAGAGTATGAGGGTGATAGTGAGTATGAGGGTGATAATGAGTATGATGGTGTGGAACCAGTGGAATCACTTAAACCTAACTTGATCTTAACTAACCAAACCTTGGTGACCGTTGTGATAAATCCTTTTTCGGGAAAAATACCCAAGCTACCCGCCGGGAATCAAACTAGGGACCTTAAGACCCGTATTCAGGTACACTGACCACTACGTAATGGGTCTGGTTATTGAAGTAGAATGAGCTAATATTATTTTCACTTGTTTATTATATGGGGTCTACGAATTTGCGCGTAGAGGAGTGGCAAGTATTTAGGAAGGCCAACATAATTACATCTAGCCAGGATTCAAAACCCAGTCTCCCTGTTAGCAAGAAAACCAAATAAGATAAGCCCGACATTTATTCCGAGTGCTCACCATCTTTCAATAATATTTGAGGGATGGCCTTGGCAAGACTTGGTAAAATAAGTTTATGAACAGTATACTTGAGAAAACTTTGAACATGAAGGTCATCGCGTCTTACTACCCGTTCGGACTGTACGCTTATGTACTAATTACTCTTAGTTTTAGGGATTAAGAAGATTATTTGATAGGAAGCGTACCCACATTTGCGTTGAGGGAGAGTGGATAGCCATTTTGTAAAAACCACCCTCAGTAGTACATCCGACTGAGATTTGAACCTTGATCTCCCTGTCATCAGCAGTCTAGTCCACTACGAGAATAGCGCATGCGGCCGCCGAAGCGGGTAATATTAATACTAATATTTTTAATGTTTCATTGTTTACACCTGCTATTATGAATTTCTATTTATACTAAATTTCAGTCCCAAACATTAAATAATTTACCTTAGCAATGGTACTTAAATGCATAAAATAACAATTTTGACCCCTTCAAGCTCGTGAACCGTAATGATTTAAAATTATTAAATCAATATTTATAGCTTATAATTATACAATTGTTAAAATTTTGAAATAAAATACTCACTGTCGAGTGTTCTTAATAAAATTAATAGGACTATTCTCAATTTACTATTATACTAAAGCTTATATATTCAAACTCATAGTTATTTAAAATTAAAGTTGAACTATTTAAATTTTTTAGTTTCTCATATCAAGAGAAAGTAGTGTAATCGTAAAAATAATATTATTTTTGTGTGTCCCTGGGCATGGATCCACATTGTAGAGATGGATTTTGTACAAACTAGATCATTAAAATGATGTACATTTTAAAGTTCTATACCTAGGATTTTTTTTTAATTTATTCTCGTTCTCAAATTAAGAGTAGTTTACTGATTAGTGATTTGTTTTTAGTTCCAAACTTTTCCAAAATGGCTCAAAAAAAAAATTCATATCAATGATTTGTTTGACTTGACAAATAACATTGTTTCCAAAGGAAGGGTAGGCATCATAAGACTTAGCTAAATGTTGTAGATGAATGTGTGAAAAAGAGAAAACATCAAGAGGTTTAAGAATAAAAGAGCACGTATGACGCGTTGTATGGGTATTATTGAAGCGAAGGGAGTATGCAAGGATAGGGAAGTTTGGAGAAAGTTAGTGAGGGTGAATTAAGTACGTAGTTGTTGTTTTTTGAGCTATATGCACAGCTTCTTGCCTACCCCGTGGGAACGGCATACATTAGGTATGTAATGTACATTGTCTTTGGGCTAAAATTCATTGCAGGATAGTGTATTGATAGGATTTTTTTTAATTTGAAATATTTTGATATTAGATAATGGCTATAACCATTTTATTTCAAATATAGTTTGGGGAATGTGTAGCATGACAAATGACACTGTTTTTAGGGTAAAAATGCGTTAATGGTCAAGAAACTACTTATGATTGATTTTTAAAACACTTGAGATATATTAAAATGGCCCTAGCAATTGGTTTAAAATGGGTACTTGTGAGTGTTTGACTTGACAAAAAAACACTGTAAACTTGTTTTTGGGGTAAAAAATTAGTTCATGGGTTGTTCACTCATTACTAATTTTTCAAAAGCTTGAAATAATTTAGATATGGCACTAATCATTTGGTTACAAATGGGTCTATTGGGAGTGTTGACACGAAAAATTTCACTCTTTAATAGTATTTGGGGCGAAAAATTGTTTAAGGTTAGCTTACTATGACTGATTTTCCAAAGATCTGAAATATTAAAAACGGACCTAATGATTTGATTTAAAATGGGTAGATTATTCGGTAATTTTTCAGAATATAAATAACTTAGTTCTCTCTGTTGTTTTTCATACAAACATTCATATAATAGTAGTTTACCAATTAATGATTTCTGGAAATTTTGACCTATACTGACTATCCCATTCATAGCCCGCAAGGCTCTCCCGCATACGTTATCCGTATGAGCTAGGAAGCTGCGCTTCTCGTCAATCGTCACCCCTAGGTATCCAACCATTATGCTCCTTCTAATTGTTTATTCTGCTATCTTAATTATAGGATATCTCTTAAGCACTCTGATGAGCAGCATGTAGGTTGTCTTCGCCGGCGCCATGCTGAGTCTTACTTTCCTACACCATTTATCCAAGCCGCTCAGTACCATTATTACTTTTATCTTCCAGGTTCCTCCGTGAACTTGCCTCCACCACTATCAGCAAGTTGTAAGCAAAAGCAACCACCCCTACCACCTCAAGGAGTACTTCAATCTCTAGTAACCCAGGCTTGAGACCAACATCCCAAAATATCAGACCACAGACCGATCCTTATGGGCCTCATTTTGTTAATTTTTTGCTAATTGTTATTCCTGCATTATTGTATACATGTCCCTACAGTAGTATTGTTAATTTTTTGCCAATTGTTATTCCTGCATTATTGTATACATGTCCCTACAGTAGTCTTTAAAGCTTCTGTAGATAATCCCCGGACAGTTTAGTTCTCTTAATCTCTTGAATGAGGCTTGCCACCAATGGTTATCAAATGCAGCTGAGATATCCACAAATATTCCTATAAGATATTTCGCGATAGATTTTTCTACCAGGCTAACAGCAGCACAGATCGCATCCTCTGTAGACTTGCCCTTCCTAGAGCCCTACTGTTGAGGGTTCATTCCCACCTCCTCTATATGTTTTTGCAGTCTCTTACATAGAATTTTCTCCTGCAGTTTTGCACATACATTCATCAATCACAGCGGTCTGTACGACATTGGGAGTTGCGGGTCCTTTCCTCCCCTTTACTCAGAATTACAACTTCGCTCCACTTCCACACATTTGGGATTCTTCCCTGATCCAAGCACTCATTCATGAGCTGGGCCATAAAGGGTGCTAACTGTTCATTGATTTCCTGAATCATCTCTACCCTAATTCCATCAGGTCCAGGTGCCTTATTTCTTTTCATTCCTGCTATTAACCTTTTAATCTCGTCCTGTGTTACTGGTATCACTATCACGTTTTCATTATTATATGCCATTATCATATCCTGACTAGCTCTTTCATTCTCCTTACCTCCTTCCTCCAGATTATCATCAGGAAGAAACACATCTATAAGTACCCTAGCCGATTCCTCCCAGCAGGTAGTCATTCCTCCTTCTGGTTTCTTGAATGTTGAAATGACAGCTGGCGGTCTAATTTTCCCTGCTGCAATGAAAGGGTACACTCCATGCATTCTTCCTCAATTCATATTGAACAAATCTTTCCCAGCTATCTTTTTAACAATCTTCATTGTATTTTTGAATTCTTCGTTCCTTTGCCGGTATATATTCAACAGCAGAAGTCTTCCTGATGGTTCTAGGCATCTTTGGCATTCTCGTCTTGCTCTCCTTGTACACCCACGTAGCTTTTGCAGCTGCTCATTCCATTATCAGTTTCCTACATATATCGTGATTTCCTTCATAACCGGTATTGTTTTCCTCATAGCTGCTTTCAAGGCCCACGTGAATGCCTTCTCTTTTAGGTTTATATTGTCTCCCTGTGACACAGGTTGTGGTAGTACCAGCTCTCTTCTTAACTTTTCGCAATCTGCCCTTTTCAGCTTGTAGAATGTAGAGGAGTCACATACCTACATTTTCCCTGTCTACTTCTTTACCCAGTTCAGAAGTTATCAGATTATGATCGCTTGATATCTCACAATCATGCACTTGCCAATTACCTATTAGTTATCTTGCTTACACATTACACAAGCTGACATCAATGTTAGAGCTGGCTCCTGCTCTTCCTACATAGGATGCAGGATTTCCTGGCTGGTTTACCACCTCCAGATGCCTCCCTTTTTGATACGCCCTACACACTTTTACTATACCATCTTCCCTTCTTATGTCATTGCTATGCCAGAGTGGAGGCCTAGCATTTGCATCCATCATGTATACAACTTTTATATTAGGGAATGCCTCATCTATATTTTCTAGTCGTTCTATATAAGGTTCTATTTCTTCTTGGAACTGAAAATACATGTTAAATAGTAAACATCCACCGATCCCAGTGCAATTTTCCACACATATGACCTTTTCATTGCAAAATTTATTAATCCTTGTTACTGTTATGTGCCTTTTGAGCACTATAACGACACTCATCGGTGCCTTCCCATTTGATATAATTCTGGCGTATTTTGTCATATGCGGGATAGTTACGTTTCTGATGATGTAGGGCTCCTGTAGGCACACAACATCCAACGCCTTTTCTTCCGCCACCTTCCTCACTTCTTGCATCACTATCACACTTCCTATTGCACTCATTCATCCTATTTTGATTCCTATGTTCTTGTTTTATCCCATCACGGGTGGTACGTGTGGCTGTAACATCTCGGTCATTTCTCTTTTGCATCGAACGCAGTGCATCCATGTGCTTGAACGAGGTGCTTGTAAACCTCTTCCAAATCTAACTCTTCCTCCCTTCTTTTAAAGAATTTGTTTACAATTTCCCTTAATTTAGATATATCTGTGGGCAAATTTGCCGCTTTTAACTGTATTCTGTCCTGTGCCTCCAGTGTTGGAAACGTTGTCCTGCTACCTTTCTCATTGCTCTTCCTTACTAAGTGACGAAGAGCCAGGTTAAGGTTGTGATGTTCTTCCAATCTTGATAGCTGAAGGTTTTCCTCTAAATTTGGGATAGAAATGCGGCACTACACCAGTAATCTTCACGTCCCCTTCCTCTAGATTTTCTGTACTATCACAACTGCCTCTTTACACTCCTTGGCATGCATTTTTCGTTGTCACAAGTTGGTCCTTGCCCTATCTTTCATTTTGTTTCACTTGTTCCTTAGTATATCCTACTCCTATTTTCTTCCCGTCTCTTTCGATTTTGGCTTTATCTGCCACAAAGACCGATGATATTGTTTTAGCCTTTTCCTCCACACTTTCTATTCCTGATCCTACCAATACTGGTTCCTTATTTGGGATGAATACCATTTCTGATACAGTCTCAGCTATTCCAGTCTTTAATCCCCTTTTTCCTCTATTTGTGTTTCCTTCGGTCTATTATTTATCATGTTTCCCGCCCCTATTATACGATTGTTCCCCTTTAATCATACATTAATCACTGGGTTGTGTAATTGGGCTATGTATGTAGTAGCTGCAGAAGCAGAGTTTCCTGTTGACCTGTAATGGCCATCCCAGAATTCATTTCCTGGCCAGCTATTGCCATCCCATGCATAGCATGTGACCAGGAATCCTTGATTTTCTATCTCTCCATACTTTTTGTATTTTTCATACCTTTCATATAGAGGCCTCTTGCTAGAAGCTATTATCGTTCCTGTTTTTTTACATATTTCCTCATGGTCCCTGAAATGTTCCATTATGCCATCCATCCACAGAAATTCGATGTGGTCTATCAGTTTATTTCTGGCTTTTATATTAACTAGCTCCTCTATTATTACCTTTCTTATTACCCTATAGTAGTGTTCTTGCTGATAAATAGACGCACACTAAACTCCCATACCAAATCCCATTACTTTCAGGTGTACTGGCTTTCTACACTTTTGGCCCATGTTTGGCTTCTTCCAGCAGCATTTACACTATGATCCTTATTCTAAATTCATAGATTACACTCGAGATGGGAAGGCCAAAATTTATCTCTATGTGTTCTTCCTCAGTTAAATTGGCAGAAGATATAAAGTACTCCCTGATGCACTTAAAGACACCTTCGGCATCCTCAAGTCCACAGTACAGCCTATCTCCTTTTCCTGGACATCTCAGGTTCGGCCTAACCAACCCTACTATTACTCCCACCTGTACTATATTCCCATCTCTTCGAGGTATCCCCATATTTTTCATTTCTCCCCTATTTATGAATTTAGTCAAAGAAGATGCTCCTATCAGTCCAGATAACCCCACCTCGTAGTACCGGAGATAGAAGATAGTGTGTTGAAATATAAATATACTATAGAATGACCAGGCAGTACCAATTGGGGATATACCAGCCTTAGTATCTTTATAGTCTAGATTCCTGGTAGCTCGCCATTAACTATTTGTAAACTTATAGTTTATCTTCTAGGAAATTAACCTTTGTATTTCGTGAATTAATATTGAGCTAACTCATGCTAGCTATCTCATTTAACTACCAACGTTGTTACTATTTAAACTAGGAATTTCTAGGATCAAGTATCGTTAACTATTATTATTGTAAATGCCTCTTTAGCCAAATTCTAGTATCAGCAAGGTTAGCGTGGTGTTATGTATTGTTGATTAACCTTAAATTAATAACTGCTTCTAATTTAAATTGCCGTTGTATTGATGGGCGCACCTTCGTGTTAGAATGTGTGTTTGTTCTACTTTAACGAGTTACACCCTTTCCTAATATAGACACAACCAAACTTGTGTTGATTGCAGGTCCAACCAAAGTGTTTCACACCTAACGTCCCTATTAGGATAACAATGTCTAAAGTAACTGATTTACTTTCCTTTTATAAGTAACGGAATGTTTTGGATAGTATCTCATCTAACCATTTGTAATTGTTTCGTCATGTTTGATTTGTTAAACCGTTATTCCTCTCTTATATGCTTGTTCCTTCCTTTCCTTCCTATACATATTTTATTAATGTATTCGTCACCTCTTCCACCAAATAGGAGAAGCGGCGATACAATACTCTCAGGAATGCAAGAAGAACACATTGAATTACTATTAATGAAAGAACAAACTAGAGGAAAAGATAGTTTATAAAGTCTCTAAATTCTTTAAGGAACAGAAATATTGACATCAATTGTATAGTATCCATTGCGACGGATAGAGCACCCTCTAAGAATATTTTTCGTGAAATATTTCAGCTTCATTATACTATGCATAAACCAAATCTGATGGCAGAATCTCTAGAAATAATACAGGAGCTGAAAAATATAATGAACATTGTTGTTCCCATAGTTAGTCTCATCCGAGAAAAGGCGTTGAATCACAGACAATTTTCTGCACTGCTGCAAGAAATGGGTGGCAAATGTAAGGATGTATGTGCATTTACAGCAATGAGATGGTTGTCGAGAGGTTTGGTACTAAAACGATTCTCAGACTGTTTGGAAGAAATAATAGTTTTTTTTAACTACCAAAGTTATAACAGAAAAGATACAAATTGTCTCAGTAATTCCGAATGGCTTCAAAATTTATATTTGTTGCTTGGTGTGACCGAGAATTTTAACAAGCTAAATATGAAAGTACAAGGAAAAGAAAATACTGCATTACATTTATTAGAATAATCACTATTTTTTGAGTAAAAACGATAACTATTCTCTGAAAATGTTTTCAAAATGAATTTAGTGTATTTTTGAGAATGTGATTGATTTTAGATCAAAATTAAGTTGTAATGATGAAAAAAAAATTGTTCAGTGTTTTGAGATATAGTAATCAATATTTTAGGGTGACATAAAAGGAGATTTCAAGATTTCAGGAATTATTAAAAGACGTTGACATTTCTTTCCCGCCCATACGAATACAATTTGAAATTGTTATTTGTCAAAGCCTTTCCTGGAATACAGATTTCAGAACTATAATTGGAGATTTGTAAATTAAAAATGAAAGTATATAATCTGCCAAACTATAGGAAATTTTACACAAATTAAAACGATCTTTACAAGTAGGAGAATACGCCACAAGAGATAATATTCAAATTCTAGAGCTTTACCGGTTAGTTTTGCACACTCCCAAAAGTTATATTTTGGCCTATTGACGCTTTTTGGTTCAACTTATGGTTGTGAACAACGTTTCTCGAATCTGCAGTAACTTTAAGTTTCGAAGGCAAGTAGCAGATGAGAGGACAGAGCTTTCAACACTTGCGACCTCCTGACTAGAGTTAGCCAACCTGTAGGAGGTAGGACTATACAGCACCATAATACAGAGCTTTCAACACCTGAGACCTCCTGATTAGAGTTAGCCAACCTGTAGGAGGTAGGACTATACAGCACCATAAGACAGAGCTTTCAACACATGAGACCTCCTGACTAGAGTTAGCCAACCTGTAGGAGCTAGGACTATACAGCACCCTAAGACAAAGCTTTCAACACCTGAGACCTCCTGACTAGAGTTAGCCATCCTGTAGGAAGTAGGGGTATACAGCAACATAAGACAGAGCTTTCAACACTGGGGACCTCCTGACTAGAGTTAGCCAGACTGTAGGAG
>CABFWB010004289.1:0-25583 GCA_902151455.1 Timema bartmani
TTAGACGCTTATTACTTGTAAAGTTTGCTATACGCTTTTTATATGTAAGCTTTCTGAGGAGGGTGGGGATCTGCCACCATCTTGAATGTAGTCGTTGACTGTATTGTTTGCTAGATACTCTTTTGCTGTAATGTTTGCTAGAAGCTCATTGACTGTTAGGTGTAGGAGAGTGGAGTGTTAAGGGTGCATAGCGGAGACGTGGCAACACCCCCTGATTGGGTGGGGCGTATATCAGGCAATGTTGCCCTAAAAATTGTGCCAGAAGTAGCTTTTCTACATTACTTTCGTACTTACATAAAACACTGATCTAGACAAAGTTTCATTATTTTCTATTATTTGAAGTAGTTAACTGTGTTTGTATTGTTTAGTGCAAGTGAATCCGTAGGCAAATCTTAGTTCAAAATAAATAGATAGAAGGATCTAGTTTTTAATATCCACAGGATTTACCTTTTATAGGATATCAATCCCTCTTCTCCTCATATCTCCTAAGTTATAGTTCACAAGTCAAGTCCCTCATAAGAGAAGACTTTGCTTTAAAAGATTCAATGGTCGCAGTGACAGACAGATAAGTTTAAATAAATATAACCATTCTTGGTCTCCATGTTAAATTCACAAGAGTGAAGGTAATATGGTCTTTGAATAATGTTCCATACTCTCCCACAAGAAAAATAAAAGGGGGTTATTTCCAAAATAAATAATAATTCTTGATATATAGGCTTAAATTCCATACAATACTGACTGCTGAAATTTATTAGTAGAAACACTTATCCCAAAATTGATAGATTAACCAAATTCTTAAATTGTCTCTTTTCTTATCTTCATAGCCACCTTCAATGAAATTGTAAATTATAAAGATAGCCAATAAATAATTCAATGAATCTTTTTATATAGTAATAGGAATAGTAATTAATTAAATCAAATGCTTGGCCACCCATTTTTAGTCCTTAGCCTAATAACACTGTGCCCATGTAGTTCGAATAAATTATCTATGTAAAATTAGGGAGACTTACGTTGGCAGCGGACTATCTCCAAGAGCTCACTTTTGTCATCTGTTCCTCATAAGCAATAACTGTTCGTGTCCAACCACAGCTGCATTTCAGCCTTTCGTGATCCCATGGTTGTTGGTATATTTATTTGAACAGTATGATACGGTAAATTGCCCATTACATTTAGGCTTTTATAAAGGTTGGGGATAAGTTTTTCTTTCACCCAATTAGAAAAATTTCGAAATTCATCTCATAGCTACCACTTTTTGTTTTTTATTTTAAAATAAGAAATGCATTTGATACAAATCCCTGCTCTGACCTGAAATGGATAATAATCCACCTAGGTTCTGCACCATCATTTTCCAATACTCCGTTGTTTCTGGGTCTTGCCAACATTTACTCACAGTGTACGAGGGATGAATACAGGTTTCATCAAGATATACCACATGACTGTTTTGGTCCCCTAATTTATAAATTTATCTCATTCTTCTTAAATATCTAGCCCTCCATGCAACTATTTTGTTTTTCTCTATTAAAATTAGCCTCTTATTTTTAAACTTAAAACCCATTTTTTCAATGCTCATCTCAAAGTTTCTTTGCTCTCAGTGAAATTGAATTCTTATTTTAATATTGCTCGTAATTTATTTAAGATTGGTGCTTCCTTTTAAAAAATGTAGATCCTCTTTATTAGTCGTTTAATGACGCACAAGTCAAAATCATCAATAACGATTTTAATGCTGCTGGGTTTGTTCTTTTTTCCTGGAGTTAAAACTTTTGTTTGGATCCCACTTACCATATTTCTTTCCTTTTGAATTTTAGAAATAGTCCGCTTTAATTTTCCTGTCACTTCTGATGCACGTTTTTTGACTCTTTCAACAGGGTGCTTATAGTGTCCCAATAGTTTTTCACTCTAAAGAATCAATTACATTTGCACTAATTGGACATCCTTTACTGTGAATAGTTGGTTTAGCACGCTTTTTTGAAGCCATTATAAAAACACTTTATTGTATTTAAAATTGACTGGGTAGCCGCTATGTTTGTCAAAAGAGGTAGAACAATTTTACACAAAACTACTGAACGTCCTAAACTATTGACTCAACGCGCCCCTCTCGGTAATCTGACCGGAGTGTGCACACCGGAACGTCAAGATAACGACTGATGAAGTAATTCATTGATCTCCCCCTTCATTCTTCAAAAATTTGACATTATTTCCGGATGCATTATGTCGAGTAATAGTTTCTGAATGATAGTCACACCAACAAGTAAAATGCTTCAATCAGAAAAGAAATCAGCGTTCCAGGTGGTCTTTTCAACAAACCATGCTTTTTAAAAAGTGAAACGTATATAAACCTGAGTTTCCAACCAGAGGCCAAACATTTGTTGTAAATAATGTATAGGATGATCTTAAAAACGTGAGCTCTCAGTAATTTTCCATCAACCTTTTAGTCTCACTCGCTCTTTTTCCCTCGAGCATACTTTCCAGGCTCATGTGATCCAAAACCTCTTCTAGTGATACATAAATTAGAGTGCACATATTGAATAACTGTATAATGGTAGATCTATTTTAAAATATAACAGTTTGGCGTTACAAGAAGTCCACTAACAGACACCCTACATATATTTTCACCAAGTGTGTGGTTGAAAATTAAAATGCTTGGAATTAGTTACATGGTTTGGTATCCTATTTATATGGACATACTGGCACAGTAAGGCCTATTAATACATTCAATGTACTTTAAATTTTACTTCAGATTAAAGTCTAGCCTGTTTAATATACTAAAATTTATCACTAATCGCCTTCTCTGAAAGCCAATCTATATTTATTGACTGCTTTTGAAGGCAATCCCTATCATACGATAGTTGATTGTAATCCAGTGAAAGGGTGAACTAATGCTAGACAGCATTGGCTTGGTGAACGTAATTCTACAAGACTTGCTCTAGACTAGGTACGAACCTTATAAATGAGAGCATGTCTGCCATCGTTGCATCGTTCTCCTGCATACTGTTTGTAAATACAATTACAAATAATTTATTTGATTGTGAATATCTTATATTTTGTAAAGAATGTATATCGTCTAATACTTTATTTTGTTAAAATAGTTCACTATAGTCACCATAAAACTTGAATAAGTATGTAACTATCCAAAAATACACTCATTTAAAGATTATATTATAAACTTGAAAGACACATTTATTTATCAGCCAGATCTGTCTCTGGTCAGATATAGTGTTTACAATGGTATTTTCTGGTAGGGGCTGGAGTAATTGGTTTATTTCATTGATTCTGATTGCAAACCCTTCCTTCACCTCTGACAAGACGTGTATTAATCACAACTTGTGAATGTGAGGAATGCTAGGCCTCCACCAAATAGTAGTAATAATAATAATAATAATAATAATAATAATAATAATAATAATAATAATAATAATAATAATAATAGTTCATTGATCAGTCTCAGTCTCACTAATGTCTCTGACAAATATGAAAGTGTCAGAGGTATGAGCGATATTAGTAATAGCATTCAATATACAGCCCGTCCCTGTGATGAATGGAGTGAAGGGTCAGTCGGTGGCTTGGCAGACTGATGTGCAATAGTGCTTTCTGGCTCTCTGAGGAAAGCAACGGGAAACTACCTTCCTTCTATTTACTTAGTACGTCACTTTATTTCTGTCTAGGCTATACAGCTGATGGTGGAACTAATGAGGCTCCAACTATCCTTCTATTCACACATAATCACGTTTAAACGTATTATTTGTAGGAGTGTTTTATTTATTTCCAAACATATGACGTGATGTGTTAGTCAATGGGTGTACTCATCACACGTCTTACTAACTGTTCGGGATATTCGCAAATGCACTAATTACTCGAGGGTGTTTTTAATGAGGACATTTGAATTTAGAGTAATTTTACCAACGTTTGCGTGAAGGGAGAGAGGAAAACCATTTAGATAGAAGCGAGTTGTATGAATGTAGGTTTAATAGCTGCTAAATAATGTTCTTCCTTGAGCACCCTTGAATTTATCCAGAATGGGGCTTCCCAGATATGGCTAGTTCTATAGCTGTGGTAAGGTTAGGCACGTACCTGTTCCACCCAAAGGTTGGTCGTCATAATCTGATTCTTCAAATTCTGAAATAAAAATATAATGTTTTATTAGCTACTTTCATATAAAATTAAAATAAGCTAAATATATTTCATAAAATGGAGCTTATGGAGAAGGCAGAGGACAGGGTGCATTGGTAGTCAAGTTTCACTTATAAAAGGAATGGATGGACCTGTCTTAAGACAGAACACCTAATAATATTAATAACAATAGTAATAATAATAAATAATTTGGTAATCACGTTTACGGTAATAGAATCTCAATATCTAAACAGATTTGGACAAACAACCTCTCATTTTAAATGTTCGGGGTCCAGGATGACGGCAAAAATAGTAGTTTACGACAAAAACCAATGTTTACCAGCGAATTTTAAGCTTTTAATTCTTTGCTTACGTCACTATGGAAACCCTGATTGGTGAATTAGTGTATATCTGTAAATAAAATATTTCTTTCTGGTTACAAATATTACCATCTCAACTCTTACTTTAGTGTGTGGTGTAAGAAATAGAAATATTACGGAGATTATTTGTAAATTTATCAATCGAATCAATTATACTAAATTAAAAATACACTTTTTTTGTATTGTTGATTTTTATCCTTCGTCTACTTTTTCTCTAAATATTTGCCTCTGCTCTATGTATTATTTGACAAGGGCGTAAGACGACTTCTTCCTACTTTTATATCTTCGAAGGACAATCTGTTTGTAACTCAGCGATATAGTTTTGACTTTTCTTAGAGCTTTTTTGTCATTATGTTTAATCCCAGCTCTATATAATAAACTTTTAGAAAAAGCCTCTAGCCACTAGGAATGAAGGAGGGGGACCGCTACTTCGAACGTTTCCTTCTGTTCGTGTCTCGGGGATATCGTTTTGACGGGTATTTATTGGTCTCTTATACCATCCTATCACCGCTCCACCGAATCCAGGCGGGATCCAAGGCCTGTTGTCATGGGAAATTATTTTGTTTTCATAAGGATCCTTCAAGTATAAATAATTAATTTCAATAAATCAAGATTTTTATTTATTATAATTGTTATAATAGTAACTAATAGAAAACGGCTTACCCAATTTAATAAAAAACACACGTTTTAAATGTTGGTCCAGCATAAACCTTTTTTGAATCACGAGTACGACTTTAAAGACCAACCCACTAATTTTATTTTCACTAAATAAGAAAATAAATTAGCTGATTCATCAGAGGAATCCACTTTGGAAAAAACCTTGATGTAGATTTGATTAACTTTCTTAGGAGTTGATATTTGAAGAGATTTTTTATGGTAGTCAGTTTAGTAAGTTAGCTTATTACGATTTAGAATTGTGTATTTGAAACAGTGTTTCAATATTTAGTGATTGGGGCTACATTTAAAATGATTTATTAATGTAGCCCCTTTTTGCTATAATTATAGAAAAGTACAGCTTGGGAGCATACAGGATGGTATAAAAAATACCTTAATAGGACAGAAAGCAGAATTTCAGTGAAGGCAAGTATATTTTTTATGGTATATTGGGCTAAAAAAAATCAATAGAAAGAGTTGTATTGCAGGAGCCCAGCCAATAGAGATGATAAGTTAAAATCAATAAACCAGGAATTCAAATAGTAAAGCAACATTAATTAATAATGTCAACTTTAGGCAACTGTTCGTCCTGTTTGCTAAAGTTCTGTCATCCATTACATGGGGATGGTTTTGTGTTTCAAGTGATAATTAATTATTTCTAAGTAGCTGAGAAATAGTACTAAGAGAATGAACAATTATATATATTACCAGATAGATAATCCAAATGGAGTACAAACGTAAAGGCCCTTATTATTGAAGACCAGGCAATATAAAGGAAGTACCTAACGTATATTTTATATTTTGACGATCACAACAATTCTCTTTTTGAGGGGCCAAGCGAAAGTAATACTGAAAACAATACAGTATGTAACATAAAAGTAATATTGACAGATATATTACAAATATTAACAATTAATTAAACTTAGGCCGAAACGCAATTTAGAAGAATTTAAGATTGAATCATATATAATTATTATTACTTTATATTTAACGTATAATCTAAAGAATTAGTTTCTCCTCTAATGAAATAATCGTTTTATATCTTCACTCCTGGGAGTGTTAAATAGAGGGAGAGGAGACATTAGGTAAGGGAAATACTTATTGATACTCTAGACCAGTGGATCCCGACCTTGGGACTTTCCCGTAATTCTTGATTAGGCTTTTCATTTATGAGTACACCCTTCTCTCATAACACCCCCTCACCCACCCATCCCTCCACGCAAAAAAGCTTGTTTTTGTTAGGTAGTAATGTTCTTAGGTTAGCTAGGTAATCAAACGACTCAAATTAATTACATTTATATGTTTTGATTTTTGATTTTACATTTTACAACATATTTCAAATTTTATAATAGCAGTCTAACAGCAAAACAAATAAAAACAGCAATAAAATAATTTGTAACCACATTAACTTATGATTAAAGAAAGGGGCTCCGAGAGATATTTGAAGGTTGGGGAGGGGGAGGGGGGGACCCAACTAGGAGGGAGTCCCAACTTTTGAAGCTATTTGAAGGAATTTTATTTTTCACGGATAGTACATTTTTGTATGTATTTATTTGTCTTTATATATAGTAACAACAGTAGGAACTTAAGTGGGGATGAACGTGGTAACTTTTTTTCGGTCAACAATTAAAAATGATATCCAGGCCCCGTCTATATTTTAATTTTATAGGTAGGGATGCTACAGAGGGTTATTTGTGGTATTTTAACGTCCTATCTCCCAAACCAAAAGGGGAATCGGAAGCCCTCCTCCAAAAATCTTTTGAAACGTGGATGATCTTAGAAGATATTTAGAATGAGCCACAATTGGAAACATTTACGAAAATCTACACTCTTCTATAAGTTATTTGGAGTGGTTCTCACCAAGTTTTTTCTAATTTGGAATATTCTAAATCTTCTTAAAGTGTTCCTCAACTGGAAATCTTTTGAAAACTTATAACCTGTAGATGTTCTTTAAAAGTGATCCTCCTCTAATAAATTGTTGAAAATTAGATGCTTCTATAAACTTTTTACAGTGGTTAATTAGTGGTCATTTAAAAAACTGATGCCTTTAGAAGATATTTAGAGTTTTTTAAATAGTAGTTAGACTTTAGTGCACACAACCAAAGAAATATTTCTTACATTTATGTGGGTGCTACGGGTCTTACTGAATAACAGGGTTATCCACAACTTACAAAAATGATATTCTAAGTGTAGGGCGTAACACATCTGAGAAGAAAACGTTTACATACAAACATATCTTCCTACAATATTTAATCGAGGAAAAATCTCTTAATTACAGATACAATGCTCGTTTGAAAGTTTTAAATAAAACCACGATTCTTGATAGTTTGCATTGCAGTCAGTTATTAATGATACGCAAAATAACCCATTACAAGGCTTTTGTTATAATCACATTTTGAATTTATTCTGAACTTCTCGACAAACACCCTACATCCTAAAGTTTAAAATAGTCTTGAGTTTGTTGAATTGGCCTTAACAAAATTAAAAACTTTCACAGATTGATTGAGCACTTCCTTTAATGAATGTGGTAGGGGTTTGATCGCCAGGTTTTGTTGTGAATACAGCAATGGCTCCAAGCTAAAAGGAGAGCGACATCTTTGATGCTACCATGTAAGATTTTCTAACAGCCAGACATAGATTTTCCACCATCCGTGCAAACACCACAGCAATTGGCCCAATCAACTTCTTTTTCTTAGAAATAACACTAAATGACATTAAATATGTCCTCGCCTGTACATCTTTCAGTGAGAAGATAGCATAGATTTATTCAAAATGCCCAATAGCCTTAACGCAAACATTAGTTGAAGGATTATTTACCGACGGAAAATGTTTGAAAATTCAAATAATGTCAAATATATATCTAACGATTTATTTTAAGTATTTATCTAAGGACTGTGAGGTATGACAGATAACACTATGTACTTGTTTTTGGGTGAAAACTCATTTATAGGTAGTTTAATGAAGACTGATTACAAATAAATTTAAATTTTCTACAAAATAGCTATGGCTTTAGCTTTTTTTTACAAAGTGGTCTCTTGGTAGTGTTTGACTTGATAAATAACACTGTTTACTTTTTTGTGGGCGAGCGGGATAAAATCTCACTTATAGTTAGTTTACAAGAAACTGATTTTTTTAATTTGAAATATTTTTAAATCAGCTTTAACAATTTGGTTACAAATGGATATATTGGGAATGTTTGAGATGACAATAAGTCCTGTATAATTTTTGTTTGGAGTAAAAGCTCATTTATATGGCTGATGACTGATTTTTCAAAAACTCGAGATATTGTAAAATTTTCCTAACGATTTGGTTTCTAATTAGTATTTTGGGAATATTTTGCATTAAAAAAGGCCCTAAATACTTGATTTTGGGTAAAATATTGATAAAGGGCTTTATTGATGATATATTATTGAAAACCACGATTATTTTGAAAATGGCTCCAAACAATTTGATTATGTTTATGGTTTAAATCCTGGTAGTGTTTGGGAGGAACATGGCAAACAAAGCTTTATACTTATTTTTAAGGAAAATTCAGCTATGGGTACTGACTACTCTTTTTATTTGAATATATTATGATGGCTTAAAATACTTCGTTCAAAATGTAACCTTTTAAGTTGTTTGCATTATAAATAGTTTTTTTCCTGAAAAAATAATCAATTAATGGGTTAATTAGTGATTTATTTTTGTAAAATTAGTATTTTTTGAAAATATCTTCAGCGATTCGGATCAAACTTGGTACTAGTGGCTTATTTTACATTATTAATAATAATTTATCGTTAATTAACTGATACTAAAATTAATTTAATGGTGGTTTATTTATGACAATTTATAAAAAATATGAATTTATTTTAAATTGACAATAAATATTGAACTTAAAAAGGGAATATGACAATAGTTTTAATGATAAATAATATTAATAATAATAATACTCTTTATTTTTACAATTAATTTTAAGGTACTTGACAATTTTATTTTATTTTCAAAAATGAGTTTTTTTTAATATATTTGAAAGATTTGATTTAATTTTTTACATTAAATGTGCTTATTGTGATTAATAAGTTGATGTTTAGTCGTTAGGAGGAAAACCAAACTAATTGTGGTTAACTCAAAACTTAGTTTTGAATATAAAAATTGTATGCTATAGAACACAAGATAAGAAAGTTTGTGCGATTGTGTTTACCATGTATTAATTGGTGTACCTCTTCACAGTGTC
Source organism: Timema bartmani (assembly GCA_902151455.1). Classification (NCBI taxonomy): domain Eukaryota; kingdom Metazoa; phylum Arthropoda; class Insecta; order Phasmatodea; family Timematidae; genus Timema; species Timema bartmani. Next base: position 9,355 of record CABFWB010004289.1, read on the forward strand.
TTCATGGATATATATATCCATATTTATATATATAAGGGTATTTATGAGTATATTTATCTAGAACAGTCCTATTTACCCCAAAGTTTCTCTGGGTGTATTACATAACTTCTCTCAATTTATGTCTGGATGTTTATGGTTGTATTATGTAAACGCTGCCATATTTACCCCAGTACGTATGTATGCATACATGTACATATGTATGATGGTATGTATGGATGTACAGTACATATGTAAAAACAGATGTGTGGCCAGAATCAATTTCAAAGTGTTCTTACTGGCAGTGGTTTTTGTTTTCCTTAAGATCCTCTAAATTCTATGGTTTACTTAATGACTAATATCAAGTTTCAGCTTGATTGAGTTACCGGACTGAGACATAACTACTCAAACACACACTCTATATTACTAGATTAATATGACTGGCATATAATTTGTAATTTAGGTTTTTACCCAAATAACCATATAACCATGATTGATAAATCTTGTTCTGCACATTTATTAATATCCAATATTGTTGCAAATAGTAAAGGAATTAATCTTTACGTGAATATTTTTTCCAGTGGTATTTTATATAATCTTACATAATTTGTAGTGTTCACTTTGGTTAGTAAATAGATTGTTTTATATAAACTCACTCATGAAATAAGAGCATATAGAGGCTAAAATCGGAATTTATACTTGAGCTTTAGCTTAAGATGGAAGTGATAAATCTTTTCTATATCTGATAGTATATAGAGGAATACATATTTAGAGAGCGTAAGGTGTAGTAATAATCATGTCAGTATTTCAACTGCACTGATTTTAAACACTTATTAGTGTGCCCGGTACCCTAAAACAGTCTCCCGGCGATAAGAAGACATATTCCTTTACTGTCGTTGGTGTAACGTACTGGTTATAGTGTATTGTGGTACCCTATGCGTTAAGATTCTCCCAGTAACTTAATAGCTCAATCTTAGACCCCTGTGACCGTTGACGCTACAGGAATTGTCCGGTGTCAATTTTCCTGGATAGCGTGATTTTACGGTACAGATTCTCCTGCGATTGAACGTTAGATGCCTCCGTTGGCGTTGTCTGTGACAATCCATGGTGCCCCCAGAGGTTGTTTGTGACAACGATGCCCACTAGCCTCTATTTTGAAACGAATAAAATACGTGAGATAGTTGGTTGAACTCTTGACCACCATTACTCAAAGTCCAAAGAGACTATTTCAGGCTGTCCAACTCACACAAAGCATGAATTTCTAAAAGAAAAATTTTAATACTATGAAAACACGTAGAAAAGTCTAATTTTAAATTTCATTTCATGCTCGATAACTATGGTAATATAATACTTTTTGCCCAGGTAAGCCCTTTAACTTGTGTTTTGCACGGCGTCTCACGCTTTGAAAAATAAAACCTTTTTGCTAGGGGGTAAGCGAAACACAAAATCCAGAGTATTTAGTACAACTTTCATAGAAAAGTTCTTTTAGAAAACACATATTTTTTATGCGTCCAATGTTGAAAAATAATTTTATTATATTCAAATAATCAACAGCTAGGAGAGACAGGGAGACAGATAATGTTTTTTTAGCGCCATGTTTTACTGCCTAATCAGGCTTTATGCCAATGTATTAGGGATGAGGACTGTTGAATTTAAAGGAAGGGTACAATCGTTTGCGTGGATGTAAAAAAAACACAAATTGGGTATATATATATATATATTTTTTTTATTTATTTTATCCTAACTGCTGTTTAATCAGTTGAATGAAGCAGTCTCGTGTCTGTGCAGATCATATTATCTGGCGTATGAACACGTGAAAGTAGAATTTTAGCTGTCATATTAGGTTGAAGCTATATTTTAAACTATAGATTCCGGATGTTCTAAGACAGTGGTATTCAACCTGGGGTGCGTAGATAGAATCACGACAAGTGAGGAATTGTACCCGCAGTTGCGTGGAAAATCCTACAAATAGCTTACTACCTGTCCTGGCTAACTGCACATTTACCAGGGATCGTGCTCCATACTCTAAAATATCACCGGTTGAAAAATTATGCATGTGGAGAATTCATTGATATCTAACAGATTGTTTAATAGCTTGAAATGAGACGACTTGATCCAACAGCCCTAATACAGTAATGATATATTATAGTATGTAGACCTATCATTACCGTTAGTTATACAAAAAGCAAATGTTGTGACTTGCTTTTGCTGCAAATAATTTATAGGGATTCGAACACCTTTCTTGGTGTTGGTATGCCTTAGATCATGTGGTCACCAAAATGGCTATGTGGTAATTCAATAAGGGTTTGTGTAGCTTTTAACTTTTTCGTGAACTTTTACTGTTTTGTAAAGCCAGAAAAAAGCTTTATTTGTAAGAATGCAGTTACAGTAGTATTCGAAGGCGGCACAATTTCAACCCGACAGATATTTGAACCCCAAGTTGAAACCTTTACCATTGAAGACCTGATATTTTCACACTTCACTATGGTCTCCCTAATTACCCTCATAGTATTCATTCTGAACTCTAATAATGATTATCACGGGGTATAAAGCGTCCATCACTCTCACAATATAGGAAGGTAAAATTGAGAGAAAATGCACCAGAATTTCCTTGGAGAAATAGCGAGTGGAAGGATTCAACCCTCGACGACTCTGGTGGAGCATTGTGGAAATGTTCACAGTTGGTGGATGCTCAGATAATAATTTCAAGCTAACAGTAAATGTATTCTTTTAACATTCATCATTATTCACCAATAAAGTGTGGAAATACTCAAACAGAGGCACACACATTCACAGCCGATCATAAATAGCCCTTGAAATCAATACATTCGGTCATTATAAATCATAGCCTGTAAGACGACACATCAAGATTCTTAACGCTAACGTCACCCTTTAAACATTCAAGAATACACGTACTTTATATTTGTTTTTCAAATTCAATTGCTATATACCAGTATATATTGGATACACACCAGTATTTACATGTGCATATTTTCTATATTGGCAAGGATACACCGCTTCCTCCCTAACCAACAAGAGACAAACGTCACCAGGTGTAGTTTTACCGAAGATGGCGACTGCCTAGCTGACACAAATGGGTTAGTAGTTCTATACAGCAGGATATATTATTACTTCATTTATTAATAATATGTATTTATTTAATTACTCCAGATTGTTTGGACCCAATCTTATGGAAAGTGTTCTATACCTTCATGGCCAGTCCCGAGGAGAGCAGTGAGAGAGTGTAAGGTCTCTGTATTGTCCCACCATTAAGAGGGTGTAAGGTCTCTGTATTGTCCCACCATTAAGAGGGTGTAAGGTCTCTGTATTGTACCACCATTAAGAGGGTGTAAGGTCTCTGTATTGTCCCACCATTAAGAGGGTGTAAGGTCTCTGTATTGTCCCACCATTAAGAGGGGGTCAAGGCTCTGCCACCCCCCATACTTGACCCTGGAGTGGCGCCCACTAATGAATCTGCTGTTTACAATGTCCTAGTCCCCATTGATCTCATAATGTGATTGTTTGCCAATGTTTAGATAATGAAACTCTCTCTAGCGATCATGGTCTAAATTGGATATCTGAGGAATGTTTGACTTTAAGAATAACACTTTATTAGTTAATGGAAATGTTTCACAATATTCGGCTCAATACTAAAATCTATGAATTTGTTCATAACTTTAAATCTTTTTAAACTATAGTCTATTATCCCTACTACAAATGTTTATATCCTGGTTGGGTGGTAGGATTCTGTCCTAAGAAAGTAACCAACTGTGAGCAATAAGGCTATAGCTGTTCACAGGTTAACATTTCTGGTGGGGAAGTACCATGTTAGGGTGCACTACACATAACTAACACAAGACACAAAACCTCTTTTTCTGCCTAATTTTCAAAAAAGGGTATTATTATTATTATTATTATTTTTATTATTATCATCTGCCGGATATAGAAGTTACTATCTCTTCTTTTACATATTCATACGTCAGGTCGTGTTATCTGCAGCTGTAACTTTTGATAGAAATTATCAGTGCCCATAAAATAAAATTGCCTAAAAATGTTCTGAGAAATTAATTTTGAAAAAGATTTAAGAATTGATTACTAATGTTTTTATTACTTTTTCTCTATCTTACAGGTAGAGAAAGTATGGTGATCGTCAAAAAAATCTAACTCGAGATTTTGATGAATCTTGACGTTTCATGACTCCCTGAATCCGAAAAAGTGGTTTTTGAATTTCCATCTGTCTGTCTGTCTGTCTGTCTGTCTGTACCTCCAACTAGAGCCTAAACATTTTTACCGATTAAGCTGAAACTTGATATCTAGGGTTTTCATAGGGTTGCCCCGAGGGGTTCTTGGAATTGGATATCTACCCCTAAAATTAAGGGTAGTTTACTGAAAGGAAAAAAGTGAAAAAGTCGATTTCCTCAAAATCGGCTCTAACGATTTTGATTAAATTTCATTTATGAACATTAATAAATATTCCAAACAAAATGGCTACTCTCAATATTTCGGCAAAATGGCTTTAAGGGCTCCGGTCTGATGCGTAAATTAACATTTTTTATAATAGCTCCGAAACTATTTGAGATATGAAATTACTTAGCATTACAAATATGTATATATATTTATAATACAAATATTTTATTCGAAACATATTTTTATAAAATCAATAATTTTCAATCTATACACAATAATATATATATTTTTAACTTTTTGGACATTAAAGCTTAAGTATTGCGATCGTAAAAAAACTAACCTGAAATGTTGAATTTATATTAGCATAGGTTTGATTTATATAAATAATGTTTAAAGAATAAGGTTTATTTTTAACACATTATATTAGTTTCAAAATTATTTTTAAATTTAAAATTATTAGATCTGGCGTATTATTTTTAAGAGAAAATAATATAAATTTATAAATTTTTGATTGATAGTAATTCCAAGAGTTTTAACGAGAACACATGCGAGGCAGCAACATATAAATGAACCATATAAAATGAAATATGGCTGGTGAAAATAATTTGAATTGTGTTCAAACAAAGATTGTAAAAATGCTGTGTTTGAATTAAAACATTTGGGCCTCGGTGTGATACATAGCGGTAGAGGCCCTTATAGCCTACTTATCATTGAATCGACACAAAATTGTTTCAATAATATTGTTTGATAAAAAAAAACCAATTTAAGCATAGTTTACTGAAACCCTAATTTTTAAAAATTGTGTTAATGCTTATTAGATAATATTTTTATTCATACTTGAGTATCTGTTTTGGATTTATTGATTTAAAGCTTACTTTTATATGATAATATACCATTGATTGATTTGGAAAAAAATATGTTTCCAACAATTTCGTTTTAACCAACATCTCTTAAGTATAGTTTAACGGTCATTAATTTTCTTTCTTTCAAACTCGATACAAAGGAAAACCGGACATGCTTCAGTGGACCTAAAACTATAAGACCTAAGGTCCCAACTCCCAAACTAAATTTATTAACTTCATAACACCTAGCTTTCCAAGACCTAGCTTCACTGCACCTAATTTTATATCACCTAGCTTCACTAGACCCAAAAGCGCTGAATTTAAAACTAATTTTTCATAGAATACTTTAAGATATCGTTAACTTTCTAAACAGGCAGGACATGATTGAAAATTAATGTAACTATGAACTAGGATCTATGAACTCAGGATTGCATCACACGGAGAAATACATCACCAGCGGAGGTATTTGGCTTCATATCGCTGGAGGGTTGTTTTAAGCTGCCGGCTACTCTACTTACCATATTGTTTCTATAAAGCATTAGTATCATCTTGTCTGGTTTGAAAGGGTTCTCAGTGGTTGGGATTTTAAAGGTTCATATATTGTTTATGTGTACTTAGTATTTTATCTAGATGATTTACTAGATGCAGATATAGGCCTACCTTTTCTCAGCGCTATCTCTTATTCCTACCAGCTTAGTGCAATTCCCGATAACAATATGATTTTATCAATTAAATTTGAACGCAGTCATTTTAAAACTACTGTATTATTCGTAGAGGAGTTGAATGACCTACGATGTGGATTTGAACATTATTTAATATTTTGCTAAACTAAATTAGTTTTATACTTTTAACTGTAGTTTCCATAAAATATTGTTTAAAGTGTCTCAATGTAGTCTTGGAGCTTGTTATAGATTCCAGGCTAAGTATGTATTCTCTTGTCACAGCAATAAACACTCCGTGTGGTGTGGTTCCCACTACTCGGCCGATTGATTTTACAATAAAAGGATAAATACATTCATTTGTGTTGAGGGATGGCGGAAAAACATTTGGACTAAATAAAGACTACAGTGCGGCCAGCAGCGATACTAACCAATACCTCACGGGCACAATCAATCCATACTAGACGAGGTGACGCCTTTATCTGTGTGCACACCAATACTTATTCTAAAAATATTATTTAAATTATAGTGAATGCTCAAATTCATTAATTTTTTCGATCTTGTGAGAGATTAATATTATCATATCCTTCCCGTTGGGCAAGTAAATCATGCATCAATCTCGTATTGTCTGGTATCCCAGTGATGAGGATGTCGGGTCTCTAATTCTCTTCAGATGCACTAAGCGTAGTTTTTCAAAAACTATATTTCACTCATCTCGCACGGAAATTTTGATGTACTTACTTTAAATGGTATATTTATGTAATAAATAAATTGCTGTCGCATTATGACTTATAGCTTATTCGGTAACATATCCATTGAAAGTGAAAGTAAATAAACGAAATGAGGGTTAAACTATTCTAGTTGTTAACCCGTCAACTATCCATCAAACACTCCATGTACTGAGTTGAAAGTATGCTGCTATGTTTACATGGCCCTAGTCGGGCGCTAAGAGAAGTCTGCACCCCGGATTTGCATGAGGCCTACATGTTGTTTGTTTGTAGAGTTGATTTGTTCAGGGAGTTTGATGACGTCACACAGTACTAGCCCACTCAGATTAGTTGCATTTTGTAACCAGCGAGCCAGCATGGTAATACGACCTCTGTATTTATCATCAAGTAGTATTTAAAATAAATTATTAGTTATTTACGACCCTCTTCGGTGGCCACATGGTCTGATGCGTTACTCTCGTAATAGACTAGATTGCCAAAGACGGTGATATTGGGGCTCGACCCCAGTTGGGTTTACTGAAGGTGGCTTTTCTTAAATGGTTTTCTAATATCAGAACCATGCAAGTGAGGTTACAGTTCCTCTAAATTCAACTTTCCTTATCCCTAACACATTAGTGTAAATAGTGAACATGCTTTTAAATCGGACGGTTAGTAAGACTCGATGATGAAAGAATTCAATTAAAAAACAAAATTTAAATTCTATTACTATTTAAAATTAAAATAAACCTATTTAATTACTTCCCTACTCAGTTAATTGGAAGGTATAAATACACAAAAAAAACAAATTGAAAGAAATACATAAATACAGTTTTATAGGGAAAATATAGCTTTGGAAATCAATAAACTCTCACACTAATCAACCATAACGTGAGATCACTTAAAATTAATAACACCACTAAATTGAATAATATATAGTCATCAAAGAGAAACAATTATTGTCTCACACTGTGTGCAGTCACACGTGCAATACAGATAAACACTCAAATACTGTCCTTTATTTTGTTTATTTATTTTAATTATTTTGTGGTAATATATTTCCTTTATTATAATTATTTCCTTAACATTTTTCACCCTCGAAAATCTTCATTCCTGTCCAATATCGATGTACCTGTAAGTGCCACCGCACACCAGTTGAGAATCCCTGTTCTAGATAGACTAAAGAGATCTCGTGGTACCTCTAAGTGCCGCCGCACACCAGTTGAGAATCCCTGTTCTAGATAAACTAAAGAGATCTCGTGTTACCTCTAAGTGCCGTTGCACACCAGTTGAGAATCCCTGTTCTAGATAGACTAAAAATATCTCGTGGTACCTCTAAGTGCCGCCGCACACCAGTTGAGAATCCCTGTTCTAGATAGACTAAAGAGATCTTGTGGTACCTCTATGTGCCGCCGCACACCAGTTAAGAATCCCTGTTCTAGATAGACTAAAGATATCTCGTGGTACCTATAAGTGCCGCCACACACCAGTTGAGAATCCCTGTTCTAGATAGACTAAAGAGATCTCGTGGTATCTCTAAGTGCCATTGCACACCAGTTGAGAATCCCTGTTCTAGATAGACTAAAGATATCTCGTGGTACCTCTAAGTGCCGCCGCACACCAGTTGAGAATCCCTGTTCTAGATAGACTAAAGAGATCTCGTGGTACCTCTAAGTGCCGCCGCACACCAGTTGAGAATCCCTGTTCTAGATGGACTAAAGATATCTCGTGGTACCTCTATGTGCCGCCGCACACCAGTTGAGAATCCCTGTTCTAGATAGACTAAAGTCGTACACTTTGTAAACATAATAATTTAATTAAATGACTGCTTTATCTTATATTTATTGATGGCGCTCATTGCGGATGTTGTTATTTAAAACTAGAAAGAATATTTTTTGCTAATGAAGAAGAAGTTGGAGTTTGAATCCTGACAGTAGCAGGGCTTGACCATTTTTTAAATGTTACTTGATACCCATGTCTACATAGATGGTATCAGCACTCTGCTATAAGATTATTTTACTCATAACTTTAACTTATTGTTTTATCTCGTAATAAAATTCATATCTTACCTTTAGCTTAATTTTAAAATGCTCTCCATATTAATTGCTTTCAGAAAAGATTATCCTCTATTTTAATTTTTGAATCTGGTATCCCTAAATGAAGGTGTTTGGCTGTTGTTCAAGAACAAAACTGATAGTGACATTTATGTTAGTGGAACGGTAGTGGCATTGATTTTCTCACTAAGCACGGTAATTTGTCCAAGAAGTGACGTCATAACGTGAGTGGTGCTGAAATTAAGTCCCGAACACACTAATGCAGCACTAATAGCCTATACACATTATGTTTCATTACTAATCCATTCAAGCTTAGTAAAGTATCGTCATGTATTTAATGTAGTAACACATTAACACATTAGAGTCAACATACGGATCACCCAGATAAAATGTAAGAAACGGTGCACAAAAAATACGAGTATATAATTAAGAATGATAAAAATAAAGCAATTTTTGTTGTAAATAATACAATTTGTGTACTGGCTAGCCTTTTGTTTACTTTATTCTAAGCTACAATTTGTGTAAGCAATATTTTGGCGGGTGCGGACTATGTACGGTGATTTTAAAATTGAAATAATTGTATAACACTGCTAGACTTAAACAGAATTTAACTACTTGAATTTGTTATGTTAGATTAGTTAAAGATATCATAGGTTGGTTGAAACTAGTTTTGAAAATAACAAATGCCCCTAATGTTACAGGAGCTATGAGTTAAATCAAGAGGGAACGCGTGAGCATTTACCTGAAGACCATATTCTGAAATTAGTACGATATAGCAGAGTTAGCTCTACCGATAACTAAGATTAGTTGAAATTATGTTGATGAACTTTTTTTTCTAGTTTTGTAAATTGATAAAGAAGCTCATTTACATTTTCTGGTCCTTCATTTTTACATCCAAGAATGTTGCTCATTGCAGTTTGGGGTGGTCCTTACACCAGTGAACCCTATTTCCATCCACCACAACGGTATGTAGTTTATTTTTATAGTTTTAGAAATATGAAAAGCCCCTATTTCACCAACCCCCAATTATAAAGATAAAATATCTATACTAATTTTGTTATTTAGACTATTCCCTAAACATTCCTGTAAATTTAATTTTCTATGATCCATAACAGATTTTTTCTAATTTTTCCTAAGTTCTATTTTGAAGTTTAAAATTTTCAGACATTTATGCTTATTTGGAATGGTCTCTAAAACCACTTACTAAATTTAAGTTCTCTACCAGACAGATACGTATTTTTTTATTAATTATGAAAATAATAACAACCCCCCCCGCCCCCCCCCACACACAAACACACTCCTAGTAATTACTCCCAATCTTTTTTTGTTATTCGTATGAATCCACTGTCTTTCTGCTTGATAAATTTAAATCTTCTACCGCACCTAATAGTAATTTTTATACACCCTCCTCCCCCTTTTCCCAAAAATTCAAAACCCTCAATTAAAAATACAATATTACTATAGCTATTTTAAGTTGCCCCTTTACCTTCCTTCATAATTTAGAATTTCTAGAATACTGAAAATAAATAGTTTATTTTAATTTTGGAAAATTTTAAGAAGCCCTCTCTTTTTGTCAATTGCGATTAGAAAATTTCAAATTTTAAGAATTGTTTGTTTATCTGGAGTTATACTTCTACTTGTAAGCTCGATATTTTAAATTTCATAGCACACTTAGAGGATTTTGTACAAACCCCCACCTCCTACATTACTTTGAGCCCCATTTTAAAATGGTCGGAATTTTTTAGTTATTTGAAGTGGTATATTTCTTTACTTTCCTTCCAAATCTCAGTTTTTTACTACATTGGTAAGTAGCCATGGTTTTTAAAAAAAAATTAACTCCCCTCCACCTATATTTTTTTAGAAATCACTCTGCGAAATTTTATATTCTAACACTCATTTGGTTATCTGGAGATTTTCTCTACTTATTTGCCAAATTTAAGTGTTCAACCTCATTTCTAGAGTAGTTTCTAGCTATATTCACCTTCATTTCCCAAAACTCCATGTTAAAATTTAAAATTTCCAGAATTTTATGTTTATTTGGATTAGTCCCTATATCTGATTTATTAGTTTCAGTTCTCAAAATAACAGAGAAGAAGGTGAATATAATATTTTGGAAATGTTGAGACCCGTCACCCTACTAGTTCTTTAACTACCATTATTATAAATTTCAAAATTTGAGAAATGAATTTCTTCAGGGGCTATTATATTGACTCGCCAATTATAAATTTTATATCACACCAATATTTTTATTTTTTACATTTCTTTCCGCTCTTTATTTGGGCCCTATTAAATTTTTTATACAAATCTCTACTTATATTCCACAAACATTCAAACTTAACAGTCCAAACATGGGTAGGTTTGTTCGTCTCACCACTTAAATACCATTTTTAATAAATCTCATAACAACACAATATCCGTGAATATCTAAATAAATCTAAATAAAAATTAATTAATTTTTCTTGTACGTGTTCACACGGTTCATTTTGTTTTCATTTTTCAATAGTGATAATTAACAATGAAAAAAAGTAGAACTCCATTTCACTTTTAATGAAACCGTGAAATAATAATTCAGTATAATGAAATGAGTGTTTGGACGTTCATTTTGTATTAATTGTGAGTGAATAACTGAAAATGACAGGTGAGAACACGGCTTAACATTCACAAAGATTTAAGGAAGACAAATTAAGTCCTTTCTAAATAATTATTGTTAGAAATGATAACATCACGTTTGGGAGCATTAAACATATTAATACATATTTAAAATTCACAACAATAAATGAAATAACTGAATAAATTACACTTAACTGGTTAAAATATATTCAAAATTATTAACATGTTGGAACTATTGTATTAACACTGGCAATATTTGATGTGTTTTGAAGTTCTTGACATTTTAGTTAACTTTCCATTTAGCACCACAAATATCAAAATCACAATCGGCAAAATGAATGGAACATATTCGAGCAAAATTTGTATTAATTGTCCCTTTCCTTTATCATTTGAGCTCCCGTGTACGGCAAATTTCTGGATCCTTAGGAAAGGAGTAAAAATATATATTATTACCCTTGCAGTTTCGTTGATTATTTACACATAGTGCAACAGCACAGCTTGGCATTTTTTATATCTGTTTAGAAACACATATAATTTAAATTGAATAACGTGCACAGATAAACTAGCAAAGAGCCTTAAAGTCTGATTGTTCAAAAATGACTTGTATCCTATATATTATATTATATAAAAGAAAAACTATTATAAAAAATAAACAGCTTGATAAGAACAATACAACTACATATTATAGTTAGCATACATGTTTAGTATTATAGTTACTACTATTAAATAAGTGTATGATCCTAACGGGTAGTAAGACGTGGTTCTAAGTATTATTACTGTTAAATAAATGTTAGTAAGTAAAATGTCTAAATCATTAATTAGAACATCACTGCTGTAGTAGCCTATTAAATCTGATACTCGAGTGGTAAACATTATAAAGCAACTAACTATAAACGAAAAAGCCACTACCAGGCAAATACAAATAAATAAATCATTATAAAGATAAATGAAAGTACCGTCCGAAACACATGGACCGCACGATATACTACTAACTGCTGTGTACTGGGTGACGTAGTTTCCTGGCTGACGTAAGCAATGACATCATCCCATTCTTCCAAATGGTGCTACCTATATATTCTATCTACATTGCATATACCTGCTATGACCTGCGTTTAAAGGTTATCGTTAATCCCACCAGCTCTGTAGGGCCGAAAGATCCTCGTTGGGAATTGTAAACAAGGATTACTGGTGTCGACTGTTGTCATTTTACAATAAAGCTAGTTGTAATTGTTTTCTGGAGCTGAACTAGAACAGTAAGGGATAGATAGCAAAACAGAAAAAATGATAATCAAGTTTAACCTAGTTTAAACAAACCAAACCTAACTTAACCTAATATAAGGAAAAAGATTGATGTGGTCGAATCAATATCTACTTCTCGACAAAGAAAACATTACATCCGAAAAGAATGTCAACTTCTTTAAAAATAAAGGGGGAAACCAATGATACATATCATTAGTCGTTATCTTGACGTTCCGGTGTGTACACTCCGGTCAGCTTACCGATGGGGGTGCGTAAGTTCAATAGTTTAGGACTGGTCAGTGATCGTGGCCTAATTAAGCTATAACTATCATACTCATGGTCAGTGATCGTAGCCCAATAAAGCTATAACGATCATACTCCTGGTCAGTGATCGTAGCCCAACAAAGCTATGAATTATGGGCAAGATCCCGTGGCCCAACTGCTATGCATTATTTAATAGGACTACAACTTTACCACGATACGCTATCTAATATATGAAATAATTGTGAAGATACGATAAAAAGTGAAAATTTCCGCTCTTGATTATTACTGCTAAAATCATTTAATGGAAATAGAAGTATTATTGATATTTTGCTTGTAATGTTAAACAATGCCTGGATACAAAATATAACTAAATCTGTTAGAGAATATATTGAGAATTTAGTTTTTTTCTTATCGTTCTTCAGTAAACAAAGCTTAATTATAGGTTTAGATTATACTACTATAAAGCCATATGGCTGACTCAATCATTAACTCACTGACATTCATGTTTACCCACTTCCAAATGAACTATAAACATGAAATTTGGCAAAATTATAGCTTCTAGCATGGAACCATCGGGAAAATTCCAAAAATGTAAAAAAAAAAAAAATTAGCCCCCGAAATAATTCAAAATGGCGGAGAAACTTTAAAGTCGGTGTGGACCGGTCTTTGGAGGTCTCTTGTGGCTAAACGGTAGCACCTATCAAAAAAGGGATTGCACCAGCACCTGTGGATTTGGTGGGATCCGCAAGTTTGGTCCTATTACTTTTTGTCGTATCTCCATCGGTTTTACCATAGATATAGATATATTTTTGATTTTAGTTAAATTTTAAAACATTTTCCACACATATTAATTTTATGACACACTTATGGGACAGCTAGAATCATATAATTCGGCTGACATATTGAAAAATCTAACTCCCATAAGCGTGCCAAATTTTATAATTCTAGCTGCCCTATAGGTATGGAGAAACTAAAATAATGTGTGAAAAATACAATACAATACCGGTAACTTTAAGTTGTTACGTTCAAAACAATGCTGTAATTATATTAGTTTACACCCACTTGCAAATAAAACTCACTGGGGCTTCGGGGGCAAAGCCCGCCACGAGAAAAGCGAGTCTAGCTTATAAACCTTTCAGGGGCACCATATGAAAACCTTAGATACCAATCTGTAGATAAATTATTAAAATGGTTATTGCTCTGGACAGATATACAGACAGACAGACAAGATGGCGAGCACATCAATTTTGGATTGAGAGGGTCATGAGACGTCAACATTAATTATCAAATCTAGAGTTTGGTTATTTTGATGCTCACAATACTTCTCTCTACAAGGATTCAAGATAAACAAAAATATCAACATTATCATTGTCTTAAAAAATATCAACATTATCATTATCTTAAAAATATCAACATTATCATTGTCTTAAAAAATATATAAATTTATTTTTTATTTCAACTTAAATACAAAACTCTTTTCACATATTTAAACGTGATGTCACGTGACCCTCAGCTCTTGCTCTTGATATAATTTAGTGTCAAAAGCAATCAAATAGGACAGTTATTGATGATAAAACTAACACATTATTAATGTTGACGGAGAACAACTATAATTGTATTTTTAACTGTTCCTCCTACCAGAACCTTTCCGCAGCTATTCTAGATATATTTCTTTGCTATTTTCAAGTAAACAGTAGACCTATAACTATCCCTTTGTTTATATTTATAGCTGAACATTATTTATACAACCGGAAGCTCAAGAGGATCATTCGTTTTCGTAATGATTTCTTAAACAAATACTTAATATATGTAAAGGGTGGTCTAACAGACAGAAAAACATGTAACTGACGCAAAAAAATAAATAAATGGAACTTTAAAATTTACTAGCAATATTTTCAGGAGCTCAAACCAATCAAGGGTTATTAGCTTACAAAACCATATTTAATTTTCACCATCATGCTTTCAATTATTGATTTGTTTTTTAAAGATACGTTCTAGTTCAAAAAATACAAAAATATGTTAACCTTAAAATGTTCTAAGAATATTTTAAAACTGATCATATCATTTATTCGCGTCAATACAGAAAGCGATGTTACCCAGCAAGAGTCTTGCGCTCCTGTAAGTACCTGGGAGGGGGAAATACACAAAAGGATGTGTTCTGAATGGAAACAGAAAATATATTTTATATCCCTCTTCTCTAAGGCTGTCTTCTCTTTGGGTCTTTCCATCCATCTCTTTTCACAATCATTCTCTCATCTTTTGTTACTCTTACATTGAGGCCTAACGAGATCTGAGAGGAGAAAATGAAAAAGAGAAGTATCATTTTATTAATGGTTAGGAGGTTTGAGAGTGTTTGAGAAGGTTTGATGAATAAAGAGAGAAAAGGTGTTTGTGGAACATGTTCTGACATAGCATCATGTAATGTTCCAGCATTTAAAGAACATGTGCAAGGTGGAAAGTTTTCTAGCATGAATCATGGAATGTTCCATAATATAAGGGTACATATTTTAAAGAGGATAAAGACTACATTTTGTGTTGGATGCATTTCTCGTTTTATTTATCTATTATTTATAAAAATCTTAAAATTAAGGGTCGGAATTCAAATGCATTTAAAAGTATATATATATATTAATAGATAAATACTTATAATAATTATCGTTAACACAGTAAACCTAGATAATTGGCTATAATTTAAGTATTTATATTAAAACTAATATGTAGGGGTCTTAGTTCCATTACTATCTTACTTACTATAAAGCATTAGGAGCTCAAACGTTTATTTAAATCTTAAAAAAGTACGTGACATACACCTCTCTTAAGCTAGTTCTATCCAGTACCCCTCATTGCACCCTATCCCTATCTTGAGCTAGTTCTATCCAGTACCTCTCATTGCATACTATCCCTATCTTGAGATAGTTCCATCCAGTACCCCTCATTGCACCCTGTTCCTATCTTGAGATAGTTCCATCCAGTAAAGCTAGTTACACCTTATATATTTCAATTCCATTCTAATGTTATCCTACAATCTGCAAATAGTATTTTCTGATTGGGCTTGTCAATCAATACCTTGAACACGGTTCTAGATTCTTCCATTAACACTAAATATCTTGCTCAATATGATAAACAACACTTAACTATCCTAACAATGTATTGTGATGTGTAGATGGTATTTTTCTCATTATTATGAACTCTCCTCCCCAATCCAATAATCTAAATTTCTCTTGTGGTTTTAAAAAAATAGGGAATCTCATTAAAAATAATTAACGTAACCTTTACGTCACTTTAGCAACGGCACCCCTGCACATACCAGTCTTACCACCTTACTTCCCCTTCATAACCAAACAACTTTTGATTAAAACACTTTTTTTCTGCAATCAGTTGTTTTTGAGATATTTGGTGGTTAGTTTTCAAATGAACACCCGGTTAATATAAGTATTTACACATCCATCTATCCATCCATACTTACATACATAC
>CABFWB010004289.1:26751-55925 GCA_902151455.1 Timema bartmani
ATACATACATACATACATACATACATACATACATACATACATACATACATACATACATACATACATACATACATACATACATACATACATACATACATACATACATACATACAGTAAGAGCATAGTTATTTTAAGATTTATTCTGGCAGGAGGTTAACCCACGCTTTACATTTCCTTGAAAATCAAGAGTGTTGGGTTGCCATCCTGCTGAGAGTAATATATATCTCATATAGCTTGTATCCTGTTGACGAGTGATCACGGTGTTACTGATGGACCTTCCGGGCTGGTGGAATATCGAGATCAGCGTGTGTTTGTGTGAGAATAAGACAGTTGTTGATTGTTTGGAACCTTGCTGGGAGCATGTAGGTCGGTATCTAGCAACGACTGACTAACGACAGAATAAAATGTGATCTGGTAGCTCACCCCGCCGGAGGTTCGATCGCGGGTCTAGAGGAAGGTTTGTGAGTCCCACTATTACGCCTGCTCCCTCGTCACGGGAGATCTACCCTGTTACTTATGTAGAAGTTTAGACACCTGAATAGATTAATAAATATATCTTCTTGGACTAACACTCAAGTCTCACTCTCCACGAACCACCCATTCCAACCTCTACCGCTCGGGGTCCATCCTAACCATGTAAGGCCCTACGGGGCCACGGTAGTGCTGTAGTTAGGGTTAGCTACCAGGTACCCAAAGAAAAGTAGTGACCTTACAAAGTGTTGTCAGAAGTGAGGATCGGGACTTTGCGAAGTGTGTCCAAAGTGAAGATAGAGTGATATCCAAGTGATAACATGTCGGGACATAAGTAAAATAGTCTAAAACTGATGTCAAGGTTAGCTGATTAAAAGTTCCATTACGCGTGCTGCTAGCTTGAATATGCTAGGTGTGAAAGAAAGGCGATATGAATTGATAAAACTTTGTACCGCAAGTCAGGAACGGAGTGATAAACGCGCGTGTGCGTATATCAGATGCTATCTAGAAAGAAGATAAGTCAGCAATCTCAACCAGCATGCATGGACAGATAACAGTAGTGACGTCACAAACGTCACCTACCACAACAGCAACAACAACAGCAACACCAAGGTAGGGAACTGAACTACTTTTATATGGTTTAGCCTATTTTGTGTGTTCAATTATTATTTTAGGATATATATAAAATTCTGAATTTTCATTTTTATATTCTGACAAATAATTCCAAAATTTAAAATATTCTATTGCAAAATTGTTATCATGGCTATCCCCCCCCCCACCCACCCCCAATAAGCTTAGAAGGACGAGACGTTGACTTACAAACAGCCATAGATATTTTAATGACACAAATTCGTGATTTAAAAGTATAAAACGAAACTTTAAGGCAATATCGTATAAACCATGCTGCTAATACGAGTCAGGGAAGCGAATCAATAACAGCCACCATGAATGTTAGGAATTTCTCTCTTATTCCTAGCATACCAGTATTTCAAGGCAGAGCAGAGGATAGTGTGAACACCTTTTTCAGTCAGCAGAACTATGTGGGTGGACTGATAGTGAAAAATTAGCAGTAGCCAAATTAAGGGTTTCAGGGGAAGCACAGGATTTTACCTTGTCGCATAGTGAATGTAGGGAAGCTACGACCTATGAATCCCTGAAACCAGAGCTTGTAAAGTGTTTCAAGAAGAAGAATACTACCAGGTATTACCGAGAACAGCTGACCAGAAGCAAGTTACGTTGGGATGAAACTGTAGAGCAATTGGCGGATAGAATAAGAAAAATCAACGCCAATACGTATGATTTAGGGGAGAGTGAAGAGGGTAATGCTGCAATAAAGTTTGAGATGGAGCAGAGAGCGCTAGATGCTTTTATAAATGGTTTGTCTGGAGAATTAGGTAGACTGACATGGCTTTCAAAACCTAAATCATTCCAAGACGCAATAGAATCCGCAGTGGACATGGTAGAAGTGGACCTTCGACCAGTTGAAGACAGACGAACTGAAAAATACATTTTTATGAACTACAATAAGGTTAAATGTCATAAATGTAGGAGATACGGTCATGTAGCTAAAACTTGTCCAATCAACAAGTAAGTTTGTTTCCATTATCAGGCCAAAAGACATTTATCCAAATTTTGTAGGAAAAGGTTTGAAGGGAAGAAACCTCCCCCAAAAGATCAAGAGATTGGGCCAAGCCACGACCCCCAGTCCAAGTAAAATTCGTCCCTGTAACTTCCGCTGACAATGAAGACTCTAGTGTAGAAGAGCTCATAGTTCTTGCAAACTAAGAGGGAAAATAATGCAGGTTGTTATTCGATACAGGAGCTCAAGTTTCAGTAATGTGGCAAGAAGTTATGGGAAATAGAGGTATTTCCAAACCTAAGTACGAAATTTCGGGTCTAGGAGGACGAAGAATTTCAAATTTGGGAGAAAAATCTGGGATTATCAAGTTGAACCACAATAATTATGTAATAAAATTACAGGTTGTAAATGCCATCTGTCACCGCTATGAGGGCATACTTGGGTTAGATTTCTTGTTGAAAAACCAGGCATCTGTTAACGTATAAAAACGGAAGTTGAACCTACATCATAAATCTTATTATTTAGGAACAAGAGCCGAAATAGGGCCCCAACGAACTAATGCAGTTGTAAATATGAGATTAGCTACCTCATCCTGCGCTGTGGAAATGTTTCCGGTTCTGGTACGTTTAATGCACACTGAAGAAATGCACCCGGGCCCAAGAAAGATAATTCAAGCTGAAGTTAAACTCCCCGAAGTCATTGATAAAAAGTTACTTTTAGTAGAACCAGTTATACAAAGCAATAAACTGGAAGATAAACACTGTTATGTGGCTAGAAGTGTTAGTGTTGCCATAAAGGCGGGAAACAGGGTCAGAGTCCCTATAAAGTGTTGTCAATATGAGCCCTGTGGCTGTCCAAATGCCACGAGGGGCGGTAATTGCTAGCATTTGTTATGTAAACAAAGATAACGTCATCTGTTGTGAAAAAACTCATGTGGAAGTTTGTATGTCAAGGACCTTGTATTACCTCAGGGTAAGGGTCAAAATAAAGTTGTACGAGCTTGTGAGGTTAAGGAGACTACAACCCCTAAATTCAAAGCTGCACTGAGTCAAAAACTAGATCATTTGTCAGAGGAAGATAAAAACATTTTGAAGCCTATTTTACGAGAGTTTAAGGATATCTTTAGGGAAAGAGATAATTTACCTGCCACCCAATTAGTACACTATCTAATATATACCGGAGATACGAAGCCTATATCACAGAAACCATACAGAGTACCCTATCATCAAAGAGTCCTAGTTCAAGACATGGTTGAGAACCAGTTAAAGGCCGGATTTATCAAACCCAGGGAAATACATGATCCACCATGGAGCTCTCCTATAGTGATTGTAAAAAGGAAGTATGCAACAGGACAGCCAGAATTCCGATTTTGTGTTGACAATAGCCGTTAAAATGCAGTATCTTTCCCAGACCTACATCCCCTACCTAATTTAGTGGAGACGATTGAAAACATGTCTAAATGTAGTCTTTTCGTGCCTGAACATGACTAGTGGTTACACACAGCTATGTGTTCATCCCGACGACCAAGCAAAAACGTCTTTTATAACTACAACAGGGGTGTACAAATGTGTTAGAATGCCCTTTGGTCTCAGAAATGCCTCGGCTAGGTTCCAAAGACTGATGGATGGTATATTGTATGGGTTAACACCTACTCAAACACTGGTTTACCTAGATGACATAATAATATATTAGCAAGGACATGATAGAACATGCTGAAAGACTGCGGGCAGTTTTGAATCGGTTGCACCAGGCCAATTTATCCTTAAATATTAATAAATGCCACTTCACGGCCTTTCAGGTACATTACCTAGGTCATTATATAAGTCATGAAGGACTAAAATGTGATCCTCAGTTAGTCGAAGCTGCCCGAAACCACCCCATTCCGAATAACGTCAAAGAACCTAAATAATTTTTAGGGCTGTCAAACTTTTATTGTAGATTCATTGAAAACTATGCCAGGAAAGCGCGGCCCCTAACTAACTTTTCTCTCCATTTAAAGTCATCTGATTTCGCTATGCTCGTGACAGATATTCAACAAATGTTGAGATCACCCCACCATGCGAATAAAAACTTGCGTTCCCTACACTCACACCTTAAGATTCCTCTTCTTGATATACCTGCTTCACGCAAGTGGAGAATGGCGGACCGCAGAACTTTTACTTTCTGTTTTGCGTATTTGGTGATAATTAGTGTTAACAAATATGTAAACAATATATTTCCTGTACGATTTAATTATTTGATATAATTTTGGTAGTGATTGATTACTAATTATTGAAAAAATTATTTAAATTATTCACATTAATACCCTTCATCATTATGTCAGAGAAAACAAATGAAGTCAAATGTATCATTGGTTCAGCGAGACTAAAACTTAAATAACAAAAGAGAGAAAATATTTTTTAAATATGTAAAATACCTACTTTTTAGAATCTTAGATCAGTGAAGAGATTTCAAGTTTAAATGGAGAAAAATATGACCAGTTGGTAGAGAGTGTTAGTATTAATGACAGTGATAACAAAGTTGAACAATTGATCAAAAGTTATTGCTGATTGCATATTTTTAGCAACTCCATCTTGTTCAAATGCATTTGTCCAAGATCATGAAATTGCCCCTGCCTAGGTGTTAATTAGTGGCGTTGCCCTCCTCCCTGAAATAAATTAAGCGCCCCCCCTCCCCGAAATAAATTGGTCCCTTTCTAAATCTATTTCATTACCTTCCGATAATCTTGAATTTGAAGCTGAAAGATGGTCTTGCATCAAATACAAATAACTTCTAGAGTCAACCAATTTTCAAAAATTCATCGGTAGAGACCCGCCTCGGTGGCGTAGTTGGCTAACGCGTTAGTCGTGTTGAGCCCGACTGCCGAGGACGGGGAGATCGAGGTTCGAATCTCGGTCGGGTAAACTGGGGGTGGTTTTTCCTAAATTGTTTTCCACTCTCCCTCCTCGCAAATGCGGGTTCACTTCCTCTATTTAACCTTCCCAATTCCTAATCCATTAGCGTAATTAGTCCTTAAGCGTATAACCCGAACGGGTAGTAAGATGCGGTGCTAAATAATAATAATCATCGGTAGAGGACTACTCTAAATAACTACTAAAGGCAGCCTGTTTTCAAAAATATTCCTAAGGAAGATCACTCCATATAGTTTTTAGAGTATAAAATTTTACAATATTTGTTGGGAATGGGCTTCTAGACCCCGCTTTAGCTTTGATGATCAAACCCCTCAATAGCCCCTTTGTAACTTGTAGCCTCTTGCAACCCACACCCCCACCCTCTAAACCTTCCCAAATAAAGTTCCGCATGCAGCCGGAAAAAAAAATCTTAACGTTGCAAATCAAGATAATAAACTTACTAGTAAAAATACTCTATTTACTATCAATAAAACACCAACTACACCTGGTCACCAATTTTCTAAAGAACTAAAACAGAATAACAGTAGTTTTTCATAAGTTCTTTTTTATTAAATAGATAGAGCTAGTGTGCAAATAAATCATTCAAGACTTTGCTATTGTACGGCTAAGTGTTGTATATTGTCAAGAACGCTGGCTATTTGCGGAGAAAAGAGATTCTGTGTTCGAGTTGGATTCATATTTCTATAAACATTTAAACACATGTAGGATTTACTCTTCATAGTTCCAACTGTATGATATTATGATCAGTAACATGGTAAATGGTGACGGATTTGCGGAGATTGGACCAACAACTAAACTAAGGATTTCAATATTACGATATCGGAATAGTACATTTGTGATTTGTTATTTATAAATATAAATATTAAAATAAAATTAGCATTAATCTTTATATAACTCAGGTAATATTTAACAAAGTTTATATATTTTTTTTAGTTGATTGAATTTTTTTTATTTTAAAATTTATAAAATCCACTAAATAATTATCAGATTTGTAATTAGATTTTCAAGCTACCTTGTTACATAAGCTTTTTTTTTTTTAATTTTAGTAATTCCACTTTTAGTAAACATTTCTTCCTTTAAGGGCCTGTTAACAGACGTTGCACAAGGGCCTCCACTGCTGATGTTACGCCACTGCTCCCAAAGTCTGGTCTTGCCTTATCTAATCAGTCAGCGTCTGCGAAGGAAAACTTAAGAATGAATCATAGCATTTGGCACGCGTTGCGTAGTGTGACAAAAAATGTCCGTGTGAAAACTTCCCGATGACCATTCGTTAGCTAAATCTAAATAGACCTTAGCAAGAAAGAAAGACGCTTTAAAATGTCAAGCCAATTAAATTTAAAAAAAGGTTGGAAAATCAATTTTTAGAAACAAAATGATACTGTTTTAAAATCAAAATCTCGATTATTTTTTAACTAGGTGTATTTTAAATAGCACTTCCTGAATCAGCCCGATTATATCGGCACACAAATTACCTACAAATTTAACTATTCGAGAACAGAATCACCCAAACATGCATCGTTGAGCATACGGACTAAGGCGTCAACCTCATCTGTGGTTTATCAGTGACAGGCATGGGTTCGAATCTCAGCAGGGTATACGGGAACAGAGTTTCAACACTCTCCTTTCACACAAATACAGTTTTCCTCTTCCGCTTGTTTAAATTTAGATCCAAGGTGGTGTTTATAAGAGTGGGATGGAATGTATGTGAATGTATCCACACCCTCCTTAAAACAAACAGTGACATTTCGCGTTGAAACTGAACTATTTCTCAATTTCCATACAAGGCTTTTAATTTTATCAGGACATGTTGATACCTCCCATATTCATTTTGATGTGAATTATATTTCAAAATAACAAGTCACTTCTTAAAATAATACGGGATTTCTGAACATCCGCAATGGAAGAGTCCGATCGCAAGATTTTTAACCGACAGTTCAAAAATATTATATTATTAATCTATCGATTTTCACGTGTTCATCTATCTATTTTTACAACAAATTTAAAGAACATATAGAGTAGCGTTTGTCCTTTTGACAATGTTTGCTACTTTCAGAGCTATTCCTTAAGAAATTGAACTTTGAAACGTTACAGTCGCACGTTCAACGCCAATTGAAACGTTCTTGAATTGATTGAGAGATAAATGGTATTTATAGCCCCACGTTGGGCGTCAATTGTAACGATACGGTCGCGTGTTCGGCGCCAATTGTAACGTTCTTGAATTGATTGTTAGATAATTGGTATGTATAGCCCCGTGATCAAGCGCTAATTAAAGCGGTACAGAATGTTTATGAAATAATTTAATTAAATAAATAAAACCTTTAATATTGTACACGATTTATTTATACCATGGCACTTGTTTATTACAACGTTCTGTAGATTTATGTCGCTGGCACTGTTAATATTTTACTTTGTCGAGTTACATTACTACTATGTTTCCTACCTGCACTGTGTAGATGTATGTGACTACTCTATATATTCATAAGCACAAGTAGCTTATATATGACCTACCCCTAGCCCCTCTCGTGACCAGTGTCAAAACCAACTAATCGAATGCGTCCCTGCGACATGTGTCTTGAAGGCTAGCTTCCTATTAGATAGAGAGAGCTAGCGACACTTGCTTTTTTGGCAAACACTAAGGTATTGCTTGATTAAAGAAAAAAAGAGTTGTAATGGTGCGATTCTTCGAGATTATTTCTGAAAAGCACGTGATTCTCCATGGATGAAGTCTTAAAAGGATCATTTACATACAGTTTATTGAAAAAAATACCTTCATCCATGACTTTTTTTTTTACATATATGAGAGAAGTCCAAATCAGTATCGTTACAAGCTATGTATGTAATTTCTTAATTAGTAAAAAAAACCACTCAATTACGACTTTAAATCTAGGCAAGGGGCCATATTTAACTCTTCTTATATAAATATATATATTTTTTTCAATCATGAAATGTTATGGCATACAATACATTAATTTTTCTGTGAACTTGTGCTTTATTGGTGCCACTGAAATTTCCCTCATTTCTTGTGTAGCATTTTGCTACAAGAGTGGACGAAATTATGATTAAACTTACCCCACCGTACTGCCAGCAGCGTCAAAAAGGAACACTCATAACATCACGAATAAACACAACCTCCCGCCACATGTTGATCGTAATACTGGACGTCTATTGTGGATACTGGCGTGCCAAAGAACAAAGAACTTCGATGGTGAAGATGTGCTGCTCACCCCTAGTTACGGAAGAAGGTGGAACTGTTCCGATAAATCTAGAACGATATTATCATGCGCATGTTTCTTTCCCGAATATTCCAGATGTCCACCCCTACCCTTTTGTTCCGTCGCTCCATCTTCTGGGTTATATCGTATATATAGTGGCGTCTGTGCTATGAAGAGTCACTATTGGACTTGGCTAGATTAAGAGCTGGTGAAGCTCTAGCTTCATCGTTATACATAATGTAAGATCTAAATTTACTTTTCGGCGTAGATAATTATTTCTTATTTTCAATCTTGTAATTTATTCAAAATTCCTTTTTCGGCTATTTAATTTAAACTTCAAAAATAATGTAAGATTAACTTGTCATCACTTCAAATATTATTTAGTTGCAGGGTCGAGATATTCATATTTTAGGATCGATCATTTTGTGGATTAGCGAAGTAAACAAATTGAGATCGACTATAAAGATATTATCGGTAGAATGGGACTAAATCTAGTAAATATTGGGGTATTCAGTTTTGTGAACATTAAATGTAAATATTTCCGTGGAAACTTTAAGATTTTCTCAAAACATGTCAGTTCTAAATATTTTTAATCAATTGCATTTATGGGAAATTTATATTATTTATATTGCATAATCTTGTGGTTTTTTAACTTTGTGGTATAGAGTATTTTCTTGAGTATTGGTGAGACATATTGTTCGGATTAACTTATATGCTTATTTTTTTTATCTTCAGATTTAAGTATTGTATAAAGTAAACCTATTTAAGATTTTTTATTGAGTTAACGCCTTATTACATCTTGTGATTTATTTAGGATAACGGCGATTTAACTACTTGTGCAAGTTGTGTAATAATATTTAAAACCTACGAGGTTTTCTCTAATTGTTTATTTATATATTCCTTTAATGTCTCAAATTCCTTTAACTATTATCAACATTGTCATATATTTATATATTTTCTCTAAAGATTGAATCATGGATAAATAAATACCTTTTGAAACAAGTCATGATATTATTCATAACTATAATCAACCATGCCCTAGGTAACTTTAATTTATGTTATATATGTTATTTGTTAAGTTTTCAGTTTAGGAACCTTTTTTGAAAGTTATAAATCATCCTTTAAAAAGCTTTGTGAGGTAGACCGCTCCAATATTTGTATCCGCAACTGGTGGGAGTAGCGGATTTCTGGTTTTTGAATGTTTTCAAAGCATAGAACTCCAAGCACTCGCTCCTATTGCCCTTTTTTTGCCCTGTTATTTTTTATTTTTGTGTTTTGGACCTATTAATTTAAGGACGGTACACTTGGTTACAAACTTTTTAAAGACAGTAAAGTGAATCCTCATTACTTTATTCAACTTCCAAAATCCACGGAGATCTTATTTCCAGGTAGGTTATGTCAAATTGAGAAGAATATGGGTGATAGTAAGCACAAGTCTTGGTGTCACACCCTTAACAAAAAATACACTAGAGATCACTTTTAAACTTAAATAAGAATAGGAATTTATTTCTATTTTCCATCGCGGGGGCCCCAATTTGTAATAGGTTGGTTAATTTATTAATTAATTTCTTGCTGTTTTCTATTCTTTTTATCTCAACTAAAATACTATCGAATAATCTTTTGAAAATTAATATTTCGGGCGGGTTAGAAATGGTTTGGGCAAGTTCCGAATGGCGACATGAATCATCTCGATATAATTTAAAATCTATGGTTACTTTTAAACAACGCTTTCTGTTAGTGGGCGTGTGGACATACAACTAGTAAAACAAATAGAAGTAGAAGAAAAATATTGGCGAGAAGTATTAAAGCGAATAGTTGCGACAGTGAAGTTATTGGCCAACTTGGGAATCGTATTCCGTGGACACCGAGAAGGGACAGATTCGAATCGCAAATTACTTTTTTTTTATGTTGTAGAGAGTATCTGGCTGAATTCGTTACCTTCTTGAAAAATCATTTTCAAGCATATAATAACCCGGGCAAAGGCAATGTCAATTATTTATCACATACTGTGTGTGATGAGTTTATATGTTTAATGGGAAGTGAAGTTAAAAAATATTTAACGTGTTGTATAGCCCACGTGGATCAAATGTGTTTAATTTTTAGGTTTGTGAATGAAAGAGGAGAAATAAAGTAAAGGTTATTTTGTTTTGTTCAAATCGAACGTCATGATGCAGCGTATTTAGAAGAAGTTATATTGAATTCACTAAAAGAGTTATCAATCGATATAGAAAAATATACAGACCAAACTTATGATAATGCTGCAAATATCGAAGATTACAAGCGAGAATAAAAGATCATAGCAACTCAGCTATATTTTTACCGTGTGCCTCTCACACTTTAAATTTAATTGGAAATTGTGCTGCGGAATCTTGTCAGGGAACATTAATTTTTTTAAATTCAAAATTGATATGTTTACTTCTCGTTGTCCCCTTAGCGATGGTATCTTCTTCTTAATAGCTTACCGGATAATTCCAAGCATATTAAAAGAATATGTGATACTCGATGGTCAGCAAGGGCAGACGCCGTCTCAGCTTTAAGATTAAATTATAGAATAATTAAAGAAACTTTAATAAATATTCCTACAGACTAAAATGAAAAACCGATAATCCAACTAGAGGCAACAAGTTTTTTTTTTTTAATTAATAAATATGTAATAGTTGGTCCCATAGAACTATCAATAAAGCTATTACAAAGAATAATTAGTACAAGCAAGTCGCTACAAGATGTAAAATCAAATGTACTACAACAAACAACCTTTTTCAATTCTCTTTCTGAGTTTATTATGGACATTAGAAACAAATTTGAAGATAGTGAGAAAGCTGCAAATTAACTCATTGAAAATCGGAACTTCGGAGAGAGCAGAAAAAAGAAGAGAAAAATGCAGTTCAACGAGATATCATCTAATGATACACATTTCTGTGCTAAATAAAATGTTGTTATAAACATTCACAGTGTAATTTGCAATAAACTTAGATCTGAAATGAATAAGAGAAACGCAATTTACAATAAAGTTTTAAAAGATAAAAAAATATCTATTTTTTAATAAGCTACTAAGAATTTAATGAATGTGTGAAACATTTAAGTATACAATATGTAAAATATATCAAAATAAAATATTTTAAAGATGAACCTCATCATGTAATTAACTATATTTGAACCCGCCTCAGTGGCGTAGTTAGCTAACGCGCTAGTTTCGTATTGCGCTAGACTGCCGAGGACGGGGAGATCGAGGTTCAAATCTCGCTCGGGTGAACTGGGGTTGGTTTTTCCTAAATGGTTTACCACTCTCCCTCCACGTAAGTGAGGCTTCACTTCTTCTATATTCAACCTTCCCAATTCCTAACCCATTAATGTAATTAGTACTTAACGAACGGGTAGTAAGACGTGGTGCTCAGTATTATTATTATTATTATTATTATTATTATTATTAAAAATAATAATAATAACTATATTCGAGGAAAAAAGTGTCGGATCCTGTTGATATTTATACGGTTTTAATTAAAGGACTTCAATCTACATTTCCTAACGTGGAGACAATCTCAAGATTTTTTTAACGTTACGGATTTGCAATGCAAGTGGCGTAAGATTATTTTCGGTATTGAAACATGTGAAAAAATATTTACGTAATTCACTACATCACAGGCATTTATATGCCTTAGCAGCTATTTATATTGAAAATGAAGTGGTTGAATTATTATAATATGAAGACATTATTAGTAAATACGCAAAAATAAAATCGAGGAACGTTCCGATTTAATAAAATTTTATATTTATATTTTGATTACCATAGTGTGATTTTGTTGGCATATGACTTTTATTATGATGATGATTATTATGATGAGCATTATAATGATGATGTTGATTTTTATTTATTTTTATTATACTATTATTATATTATTATTTTTATTATACTATTATTATATTATTTTTATTATACTATTATTATATTATTATTATTATCATCACCGCGTATTAATACCCGTTCGGGTTATACGCACTTACGCTAATGTGTAATAGTAGGGTGATTGTGAGATGAAATGGAGGACCTACAGTTTAACGTGGAATCCGAACCACGGTGGAGGCCTGGCATTCCACACATTCACAAGTTGTGATTAATACACGTCTTGTCAGAGGTGAAGGAAGGGTTTGGCAATTAGATAAATCTATGCCGGGACCTAGGATTGAACCCCGGACCCCCAGCACAGAAGTCTGACACCTTACCCCTACACCGCCAGGTCACCAGACTTCTATTATTCTGTTATCTGTTTTATAATTTAATATTTTGTATTTATATATTTTCCTTATTCATTAATACTTTTTTTTTTTACTGATTGCGCCTTGTGCTCCCAATTTAATTAATCCGCCACTGGGTTTAATAATTACAAAAACATTGTCTTCAGAGTCAAAGTTAAACGTAATTATCTAACAATGTTTAAATATGTCCAAAGTGCCCCCCAAACGGGAAAACCACAAGCGTTTTCGTCAAATTTATATCATTTAAAAAAGTATTAGCTTAGTTTTATACACCCGCAATGGAATGTGTTTTCTGCATGTGAAATAGTTCTTACTGAAGGTATATGTGGGTCAACGTTTTTAACTCTGCCTACCCCACCTTTTTACACCAAAATTTCCCAAAGCCCTCGTCGTTTCACACTTCTTGACATAAGTTAAAATTGCAACGTTTCCAAGTAAAAAAGTAAAAACTGTTCACAAAATATTGCTTATAAATTTAATAACCTAGCGTTTAGAATTTAAGATATTTAGTTTATTTTGTTTACGATAAATTTGTTTGTTTGTATGCAGAATATTTCGAGTAATATCGATTTATTAATATGTTATACCTACATCCAAACACAAATACAATTTGACAGCTCTCTAGAGATTAGCTTCTTTTCGAGATTAATATCGGCACCCCTGGAGTAGGGATAAAGGGATGGGAAAATGAAATGAGTAATTACATATAGAAAAATATATTTGCTACAAAGTGAGACGAGTTTCTATTGGGGAAGGGAAGTAAATAAATAATATTTTCTCCTAGCAAGAAGCATTTATGTAAGTTTGATCATTTTGAGAGGGTTTTTTTACCTTACAATAGTGTATAAACCTTTAGAAGTAGAATATTTGGGAGGGCTTAGTCTCCCGAGTCTACCTGACACTACGCCCATGGTAATGAGCGATGAAATCTTAGAGAACAAAGAATTGTTAACTAAAAGATGGGAACGAGTAAACGCCATCCAACGAGTACAATCAAAGAATTGCTTTATGAAAATGTAGACACAAACTGTCTCCTTGTTGGCCATACTTCCAACTTCAATGCGCAGAAATGTTGGAATTACCAAAACATTTCAATATGAAGAGGTTTACACAGACTCGTCTGATGAAAATCTCTTAAGTAAATGAGAAAGAGAAGAATAGCAACTAAACTCTCCACAGCTCTGCTACACTAAGAAGTGCAGACTTAAAAATATAAATATAATATGATTTGGTACAAATTTCAGGGAAGAAGGATAGCTTGTAAAAATATATGTTGGTATTCGCCAAAATGAACCTGATGAGGACGAGGAAATTAACATTATGTAAATTAATATTATCTTTTTAGATATGTCTCATGGCGAAAACCGTTATTAAAATGAATAAAAAAGATGTTTCCTCTAGCTATGTAAATCAGATTCAAGAATGTATCTCTGAACTTAGCATTAAAATTGTCGGTGACAGAATTTATTATGAGTTTTCAATAGATTGATGTTTAAAAAATCGTGCATTTTAATGTTTCGCCTTTTTGGTAGCCCGTGTTTATATAATTCTCATAAAAGATTACTAAGATTGTTTTTATTTATGTAAGTTTCTTACTATTTATCGAATGTGCTGTTCAAGTTGCCTGTGAATTGTTTATAGAAAGTCAACGCTTAGTCTCATAAGAAAGTAGCCTTCTTTTAATAAATGTATTAAAAATATAACTTATTGATTTTAAATCTATATGAAATTATTTATTTATTTTAAGTGTACTTATGTATGATTTAGTCATGGAATATTTTATTTAGTTAATAACACTTTTATTCAAAATAAAACCTGTTCACCTGTGAACATGACACATGCCGTCCCCGCTCACAAGAGATAGGGAAGTTTTCAAGATTGGAATGTATAAAAGTAGCTGAGTACATATTTACTATCGAGTGGCAGTATTTGAAATGAAGAGTGACAGACCTTACCTTTGAGAAGGCTTCAACTCAAATGATGTCTTGGTGGCCAATGCAGATATATTTCAGTGTTTTAGAAAGGGAAGGGATCATATTTTTACTCATTTGGAAATCAACTTGGCCCGTGACTAATTAAAAAATAATTACTAAGATGACCAATAAAGGGACCTTATTATTAAAATATATACATACAGTATAAACTATTATAAGTGATTATTTATGATTTGTAAAAGCATTTAAATTTGCTTGAAATGAAATAAGTATCTACTTTTTTAATCAAATTGAGCTTGGTATATTGGGGGAGGGGTTATAACCTTTGTTAAGTGTTTAAATTATTACAAATAAAAATTATTAAAGACTGAGAGGCCTTAGGCAACAGTCTTATCGCCAGCTTACGACGTGTGAGG
Source organism: Timema bartmani (assembly GCA_902151455.1). Taxonomy (NCBI): domain Eukaryota; kingdom Metazoa; phylum Arthropoda; class Insecta; order Phasmatodea; family Timematidae; genus Timema; species Timema bartmani. The sequence goes on from CABFWB010004289.1 coordinate 41,530, forward strand.
GAATTGGCGTTTGAATACTATTGGGTGACATTTCGATTAATTTGTCTGATCATTAAGACCAGTCAAAGATATATATGATGACATTTAAAAGTGAAGAGGAAAAGGTATTTTTTTTAGCTAGTCTGAAAAAAAATACATAAAATTTTAAAACGTCTAAATGATGAGTAAATTCTTAAAACGCCACTAGGCATATAGCCCACTTAAAAGCAACATTCAATTCAAATATTAAATTTTCCTTAATATCAAATTCACGCTAATTTGATATATTTTTTATTTCAATGATTTATTATACATCGTATATCACTAGATTTTAAATAAAAATAATCTTGTATTTTTTTAGCCCAGCTACACAAAGGAGTTATAATATTTGTTGTCAAAAGCAATCATAAACAGCTGTTATTATAAGTCACAGGTTCAAAGCAATGATATGCAGCGATCACAGCGCTAGCTCATATTGCGGCAAAATATCCTAATTAAAAGCTTCAAAGTCTGATCAACCTGTACGTATGCTATGTAGTGAGGAGTATCATAGGGGTGCCCTGTTCTTTCAACAAAACTAGAAACAGGACAGTTCTATACATTTATTTAACGAAATAAAGAAAGACGAAAACATATTTTTCATATATTTTCTCATGTCAGTAGAATCATTTGGTGTAAATTACATCATAATCTTGAATCTCAGTGTGCCGTTAAGCGTTTCTTTCTCACCAATAAAACCCTGCACAGCTAAACTCTCCAAATATCGTTCGAATAACATTTTCTAATAATAAGTTATAGTATTAAATAATCATGCAATTGATAGCCTAACACAGCACGCACCTATCTTTTGAAAGAGTCACACGAATTTCTGCCGCTCGTGGAAACACGACCGGTGAAAATGGTGTCGCCAAGCAGAGCTGCTAAATCTCTCGTAGAAATGGGCTCTATAGCATTTTAAATTATATTTTCTTTTCGTAGTAGAAATAATTTTATTTTTGAATATTTTCAAGTGCCCCTCTCTTAGTATTTTCAATTTGCAATATAGCTTTTGTGGCCAAACGAGTTTGAGACACCTACCTAGGAGCATGCAATCAGCAAAGCGGGTGGTAATTATTATTTTTGTATTTTAATTAAGACTTTCTGTCTTTGCATTATTATTATTATTTTAGTTAAGTTAATACGTTCCAACTATACTAATAGTACTCACACTATTCTTTTATTAGTTACGTTAAGACGTTCCGAATACATACGGTTCTTTTTTCTTTTCTTTTTTTTTGGTTGAGACATTTCAACTTTATTATTCTCTTTTTTTAGTCAAGAAGTTCTAAAATATACCACCCTTTTCTTTTTTTTTTAGCAAAGCTAAGACATTTTGACTATACATAGGCCTAATTATTTTAATCAGTCTTTAGTCAGATTATTTTTTATTTAACCCTCTCATAATATGCCACATAGTACCCTAATTACTATTTATATCGTTTTTCATAATACCATAATAACAACAACAAAATTTATTATGCAACGCATGAGACAAGAATATAAACGTTATAATAATCATTTGACATAATCGTGTACAATGTAAAACACAAAACAATTGATTACTTATCATGCTATTAGATAAAATACATAATAAATAGTAAATTACCGGATGAGAAACTTGAGGTGATTAGGCATTCCAACTCGACAGCCAAATTGGGCGAGAAACTTAATGATACCACATGAATAATGAAGAATTGTCAAGACATGAAAATAATCATGTAGTCGTGTGATCCTCGGACATTCTACGATGTCAGGCAGGCCCACAACGAGGGGGTCGGGCAGGGGTCTATTGGTACCAAAGGCCAGGGCCTGAGATCAGATTCACAATTTTAAAAAAAATTAGAAATATAATATTAATGACAAGCAATAAAATGCCTATCCGTACTAAAGAGCAGTTCATCCCCAGTACATCAAACGTAGTTCCCTTCGGAGGAACTACTGGCATTTGTTACAATTCATTTATATCATTGATTTGTCCTAGTTGTGTCCTTCGTTTCGAAGTGTTTGGAAATTTCACGGAGACTATTAGTTTTGTACTGAAACTAAATTTTGCATACAAAGAGTCAGGCAGTAAATCTAGTCCTACTTAAATACGTAACTATGTACGTAGTATTTCAGTTCTCAATTTAGTTACGTATTAATTTTCGTACAAAGCTTTTCTTTTTTTTTGTAAAAATGACAAGTGGCCGATAGAAAACGCTGTTCAAAATGTCCTGGGGAAAAAGAGATTGCGTACATGTAGAAAGAGAGAAATAGAATGAAGGAAAAAATAGAAATAGGAACAAAATACTAATCTGCCTTCAAGTGCCCCCGCATTCTCACCCTCGTTCTACTCGAGTTTTGTTTTTTTCGATCATAGTCAATGTCAACCAATGGTTTAAAAACAGGGTGGTGGGAGGAGTTCCCCCTCTGTAAAAAAAGTTCCACCCCCCTTTTAACTGGAATAAACTCCTCTACACCATGGAATAAACTTGTCTCCTTGATCTATCTCACTCGCCTCTAATATTTTCGAATATGAAGCTCAAAGATGGATTTGTATCAAACTCAAAAAAATTTAAAGAAGCATCCAATCATCAACATTGCCAGAGGAAGATTATTTAAATAGCTTCTGAAAGCATCCTATTTTCAAAATTTGGTGGAATAGGTCCATTCTAAATAGCTTAAGAGACATTAAATTTCCAAAGATTTTCCAGGCATAGGCACTCAAAATAGTTCCTACTTAGACACCCAATTTTCAAAAGTGTGCCGGGGGAAGATCATTCTAAATAGCTTCCAAGGACATTCAAGTTTCAAAAAATTTCTGAAGGATGACCACTCAAAATAGCTTCTAGAAGAATCTTATTTTCAAACATTTTTCATGAGAGGACCATTCGAAATAGCTTATAGAAGTATTCAATTTTCAAAATTTTATAAGGGAGGCACACTTCAAATATATTGTAGGAGCATTCAAGTTTCAAAAAATATGTCTAGAGGAATATCACTCCAAGTAACTTCTTTCTAAGACAGTATGATTTTTAAAATAATTCGGGTGAGAACCACTCTAGACAAATAAGGTTTCACCGCCACTGAAGTCGAATATTACAACAACAACAAAAATACCGGGCCCGGTTTGAGTACCTGGCGGACCTGATGGTGATCCCTCCCTCCTCCCTCAACACCTTCACCTTGTGGACACGCGGTATATGTAGTTAGACTTGCACTGCATTGCCATTGATAGGGAGGCTGGAGTTCGTACCTCAGCTAACGCCATCGTTTGTTTCCTCCCGAGTAACCTATCATTGTGGTTCTTCTGTTCAACGCTCATGCATGTGCCCTTACTTAACATCACTGCTCATCACTCACTGCCCATTACAGGTAAACTCCATTCACGGTAGGAATTACTCTCTGAAAGGTCTTTTTTCCTACCAATATCCTACTATAAAATAGATTTCTGGTAGGTAAAAAGGCCTTTCAGGAAACAATTCCTACGTTGAACAGACTTAAGCTTGAGCCGTTAAAAACTGAGTTCAACAAACTAATTTAGAAAATGTGTAGCTGGTAGAAGGACGCGACAAAGAAGCCCACTATGTGAGGGGGGGTTTTCGGCTTTCATCTTTACTCGTCCACTTCCCAATCAACTGTTCATTAATTTATTTTTCCTCGCACAACCGTGCCCTTAGCCCCCTTAGCTTTCACATAGAGAAAGTATCGTAATCGAGACCGAAATTATGATTGAGGTTTTATGTGCCCCCGACCTAGAAAAAAAAACTTAGTCTTATAATTCTGTGCCGTGTGTCTGTCTAGACCTGGGCTATGAAGACGAAACGTTTGTATATATTTCTTTCAAATTTGATATTTAAATGTTAGATGAGAGTTGTGATTTTAATTCTAGCTGTATAATCAAGGATAGTTTGATGGTGGCAACATTTTTTTTAATGATTTAAAAAGTTTTTTTTAATGCTCCTGGGAGTGTCGGACAACTTGATTTTAGGAGAAAAATTCATTTAATGGAAGTTTAGTGATGAATTATTATTCTTAAAAATTAGATATTTAAAAAAATGTTTCTAAGGGTTTGATTTAAAATGGGTATCTGGGGAGTGTTTAACATGATAAATAAGATTGCATTCACGTTTTTTAAAAGTTTTTTTTAATCATTTAAGTGTATTTTTTTGTAGTATGATTTTTTTAAATGATAGAATTTTGAAAATGGATCAAGTAATTTTGTTCAAAATTTTCATCTCCAAGGTGTTTCATATACCCTAAGTAATAAAATTTTCAACTTTAAAAGGAAAACTTATTATATAAGTGTAATACCCTCCCCCCTTCTCTATGTGTTAAGTGTTTGTGGGCCTAAATCTTGTCAGGATGCTTTAAACCCGTGGATATGGGGGAGGGGAGGGGGAAGTAGATACATGATTGTGTGGGTTTGTGATTGACGTTCGACTTGGGTTTTATTATTACGACTATGTATATTACAAATGTGATGTTGATAGCGATATTGAAAATATAAAAACTTGAAAGATTACTTGGAAACTTGTGACAGAACGAAGTATTGAAAGGAATAACCAATGGCCTGTCTGACCTCTAGATGATCCTACACAGTATATGAACCCCGGTACCCTGGGCTCGAGCGGTAGCCCTCAGATACAAGTACTTATCTGCCAGCGTCCTAGCCCGCATAGCCCCCAAAACGGGCAGTGACCCCTTAGACTCGATGGTGAATAGTCAGCCTTGATAGCTGGACACAATACTCTTTATTCTGCCGCCTGGCCTGGTTTCCCCCTCTGGAATGCTGACACTGTTTTTGTGGTCAGCGCCTCTATTCTCTTTGTTTACTAGCTAATAATAACACCGTGCAATGCTCGTTTTGTCATTCGCAATCCAAAACACTACAATATTATACAAACACGCCTCCCAATTTAGGCCGTGTGGTTACATAAGTGTGGTTTACTGATATACATTTTTTGAAAATTTTGTTCCAAACTTGATGGACCGAGTGAGAATCACGATTGTGTCATACCATTTATTTATTATTTGATTAGTATTAGTCCCGCATCGGCGGTCGCTTGATCTAAGGGCGGTCGTACATTGTCACATGTATTTTATAAAAGTTGTTTGATAAAATAAATATAATGTAACTTTGACAATCCATCAAATATATTTTATAAAATAATGTATTTTACAGATATTTTACAGTCCAGGGGTAAGGTTTCGGACTAATCACAACTTGCGAATGTGTGGAATGCCAGGCCTCCACCGTGGTTCGGATCCCACGTTAAACTTTAAGTCCCCCATTTCATCTCACAATCACCCTATCATTGCACAGTGGCGTAAGTGCGTACAACCCGAACGGGTAGTAAGAGGCGGTGCTAATAATAATAATAATTTCAATTTCAATTTTTCAATTTCCTTTATTATAGTGCCGACCAACAGTCGTAAGACCTATAACAGGCCAGCACTGAAAAGCACACAAGTACATACCCTACAATAAATACATTTACATAAGAAAACATGATAGACAAAAAATGGCCAAATAATGCCATATACCGATAAACAACCGCGAGACAAAAATGTAGTTAATAATGATAAGAATAAAAAGTAACATTAAAAATAAATAACCAAATAGTGGTTAAAAGCAGTAACATTGTGCAAAAAATAGATCGGAATATTGTAAACTTAAATAGTATTAAATAATATAGGCAGAACCTCTACAAGATAAATTATTGATATGGGATATCCTTAAATAACTCTCTGAGTTTAGCTTTCCTTTTATGATAAAAGTCGAATTCGACAAATCTAGAATTGGCACTATGGATACAACGACCTATAGGGCTTACCTTGTAAGAGCTATTAAGAAAAAATAATTTTTGATTACGAGAAGCCCGAGAAGGGATAAGAACGCCTACATGATCAAGGGCAAATTTGCAAGAAATTATGTTATTGAAAATATTAAAAACAAAAAGGGCATCACAATAAAGTCTACGCGAGAAGAGAGTTTGGAGCCCTAATAGGTTTCGAATTCTATCATAATCATAATAAATCCGGTTACTAAAGTATTTATCATAGCATGCAGCAACAAATTTTCTTTGAACGTTTTCTAACCTAAGAGAGTCAGTTAAGGTAATGGAATTCCAAGCAACAGTAGCATATTCTAACTTAGATCTAACCAGGGCATAATACAGACATAAAAAACAGTCAACTTTCTTAAATGATGAAGTAATAAATTTAATAAGCCCAAGTAGTTTCAATGACTGGGAAATGACATGGTCAACATGATAGTGGAAATAAAGTTTGTTATCCAGGAGGACACCAAGATCATTAATACAAAGGGTGCGAACTATGTTATCACTGCCCAATTTATAAGTAAAAAAGAAAGGATTAGTTTTCCTAGTGAAAGATATAGATTTGGTCTTAGATTTATTGATAGACATTCCATTTTCCAAAGACCATTGTAGAATACCATTTACATCATTTTGTAAATCTATACAATCTGCAATTGAATTGATAGTTTTAAATAATTTTACATCATCAGCAAAGAGTAAATAACTAGAAGAGTTCAAATATTTACCAATGTCATCAATAAACACATTAAAGAGAAGAGGACCTAAATTAGACCCCTGTGGTATGCCACAGGGTGCTAAAAATGTATTTGAGCTGTGTGAATCAATTTTAATAATGAATGATCTTTCATGCAAATAACTGCTGAACCAATTTACATATGAGTGAGAAAGTCCAAAATTACCAAGTTTAGCGAGAATAATATTATGCTGACATAAGTCAAATGCCTTACTTTGGTCAAAATAAATAGCATCAACCTGACCTTGGGCAGAGACTTGAGGGGCAACATGCCCAAGAAATTCTACTAAATTAGTTACAGTAGATTTATTTTTTATAAAGCCATGTTGATTATCTGAAAATTTATTTTTAAGGTGGTGAAAAGTATGCTCATGTATGATTTTCTCGAATACTTTGGAGAAAGTGTTTAAGAGAGAAATTGGTCTATAATTACAAACATTTGTTTTTACCCCCTTTTTATAGATAGGTATGACAACAGATTGTTTCCATGTACGAGGAAAAGTTTCATTTGACAGGCTAATGTTAAAGATATAGGCTAACAAAGGGCTGAAAATGCTGGCACAGCCTTTAACAATAAAACTTGGAATTCCATCTGTCCCGGCACATCTAGAAGAACTCAATTTTTTAATAGCATTAGCAACATCCAAGGGTGTAATGTGGCATGGATACAAGGGCGCGCTAGTTTCAATAACGGGGCAGGGTAAAACAGGAATAGCTGAATTATAAACGGAATGAAAGTAGGTCCCAAACTCATTAGCAATTAATAAAGGATCCGCTATAGATTTGCCATCAATTTCAAGGTTGGATGGGAAAACTTTATTCGTACGATTATTTTTAACAAATTTCCAAAAATCTTTAGGTTTGCATTTAATACTATTTTCAATTGAGTTCATCCAATTGGCTCTGTCTATAATCAAAGTAGTTTTAACTAATTTACGAAAGTGAGAAAAATGTGAATAGAATACACTATTATTTGTTATTTTAAACTTTTTGAAAAAATGGTTTTTTTTCCTAATATAGTATTTGAGTGTAGAAGAAAACCAATTAGGATATTTGGATGAATTAAGAATATTAATTTGAGGAATATTCATTTTGATTTTCCTTTGGACTAACTTGGTAAAATTATCTACAGCCAAATTAACATCCGTAGTAGAATAAACACAAGTCCAATCTGCAGTAGCCAGGTCATTGTAGAGATTAAGGTAGTCACCGTGTGCATAGTCAATATATGTTTTAGAGGTGTCATTAATTTTAGTCGCAATAGGTACATCTAGTGAAATCAATAAGGGTGGATGAGCTAAATCAATATTGACTAGTGGTTGAGAGCTTTGAGTAATAGTAATAGAGGGGTGGTGAAAATTAGCAAAAACGAGGTCAAGGAGGTTAGTGTCGTTATCAGCTTCATTAATAATAATAATAATAATAATAATCATCATCATCATCATCATCATCATAATAATAATAATAATAATAATAATAATAATAATAATAATAATAATAATAATAGCACAGATATTTTATAAAAGATTTTTCCTATAGAACATGCTCAAGGTTCTAGGGTTTTATATGAGAAAATGGCAACATCTGGAACGTAACCCACATTATTGGTTTAAATAATTATGTTTTACATTAATGAAATGAATCTTTGTGATTGGGTGTGTTGACCAAACTTTTAAGAAAATATGATGCAATGTAACAATACACATTTTATCGAAGATGGTGTCAACTCTTATTTCTAATACGTTTTAAAAATAAATATGATAGGGTATTGCCAACTTCCCATGTGTATCAGATCCTTGTAACGTTTACTTGAAGCGTTCCTTGAACGCTGAAATTTGGACGGGACCCCGTATCCTCTTTGCGAACATCCGAAGAGCGATACGCCTTTCAGACAAGACCCCATATCCTCGTTGCGATCATCATTAGAGCAATACACCTATCGGACGCCTGGACGTGCTCCATCACAGCACACAACTGATTGAAATATGTAACACTACAAAGATCGCGACGTAATGAATATAGGATCTTCAGAAATTTTGTCTCAAACGTATCACTCGTATCGCTAATCCGCTCTATCCCTGATCTCGGTAGGGATATGATAAGAAGATCTGATAAAGTGAGGACCCGACTTAATAGACAGACTTGCCGGTGATGAGGAAGTCTGATGTAGTGAGGGTGTTTTTAACTAAATAGTTTCTCACTTGACTTTCACGCAAACTTGTGTACATTCACTTTATAGTTCTACCTTCTTCTAATTAGTGTAAATGTGCGCATAGCCCGAATGGGTAGTAGGGCACGGTGCACACATAAAGAAATATAGTTCTAGAGTGTAATTTTGGTTTGTGGCGCAAGTGGTGGGTTTTATTCGATGTTTGCCCAACATAATAATATGCCTACTAACACATTGACAGGTGTCCTTGACTTAGCCCAGAGATTCCCAACCTGTAATCCCCGAAATAAAGCTAGATATTTACGTTAATTTTTATTTGTATTTTCACAACAAAGGACATATAAAAATACTCTCTTTTTAAAATGTTCCTAAGCATCTTGATTTTCCCCCCATTACTCTCCGACTACACATTTTTTTATTAATATGAAATGGGTTACATAAGAGTACTAGAAATGTGTGGGTAGGTTGTTGCGTTGTGAACGCCACAAGAATTGAATCACACCATTTCGGCCGTGAGCCAGCATGCTCTTCATGTCCTCATGGAGCCGGGGCTGCTTCATCGACCGCAATCGTGAACAAGTCGTGCTAAAAAAGGTTCACCTGGTCTCTCTCTACCAGTGACGCCACCATAAAAAAAAGTCGTCTCCGATTGGTACTAGAAACCAGCAATCCGCTAATTCCGGGAGGCTGAGTAGATGGGGAAGAAAGTTTTTAGAACAGAAAAAACTTTACAAGCTCTGCGAACTTTTGCATCTCTGTGGTCCAAGAATACCGGAACAGTGTCTGGGTGGACAAGATTGAGAGCCTGTGCGGACAGGACAGGTCCCTGAGGCGCATGACGAGGAACTTAATGCGGGTTCCCACACCAAGGCCGCCTATTGTAGGACGGAACGGGGTTGCCGATCCTTGGATGAACCTGAACCCACGGAGGCGACAGAAAAATCGCGGGCGTTAGCCGCTCTAAGATTAAACAAGGCCTCCGGACCGGATGGTATCAGTAACGCGGTCCTCCGAAAGCTGCCCTTGGAAGCGATTAACTTTATCATGGAGTTATTCAACGCCGTCCTGCTCCTAAGTCACTTCCCCGAGTTCTGGAAGCACGCCAACTTCCTCTGCTTTCATAAACCAGGTAAAGATCCGGCCCTAACTTCGTCTTACCAACCGATCAGCTTGCTCGACTGTTTGGTTAAATTGTTCTAAAGACGTTTACTGACGAGATTGACCCAATGTTACTGAGGCAGGCATTTTGGTGGACGAGCAGTTCGGCTTTCATACCGGACACGCCACTTCTCACCAAATTGTCTTACTCGTGGAGAAGGTCACGAGGAACTTCAACATCAACAGGCTGACTGGTGCTGTCTTTATCGAAGTGGCAAAGGCCTTCGAACGTGTTTGGCACAAAGGTTTCCTTTCCAAACTCCTTTCCCTGAACCTACCCTTCCACCTAGTTCAGGTACAATATTATCTATCCCATCGTACCTTCTCCTCTACCTTTGGGAACGCCACCTCCCAAGTCAGAAGCATCCGGGCTGGAGTGCCGCAGGGTTCCCTCATGGACCCAGTGCTCTTCGGTATATATGGGAACGACATTCGTAATCCCCAGATACCAAGTTGGCACTGTATGCGGACGACACGGCTCTAGTATCGGAGTATGGCGAGGGCAGCTGATGGAGAGGAGACTCCAGACGCATCTGACACAGTTGGAGGGGTGTCTGACCACCTGGAGGATAGGTATTAACGTGGAGAAGAGCATATCAGTGCTCTTCACGTGGAAAAGAAAGTTCTACAGGCCGGCCCCACTCCGACTGTTCGGAGAGTAGATAAGATGGAAGAACACTTTTAAGTACCTGGGAATTACGCTGGGCACCAGATTGACCTGGCGACTACACTGTAATGAGAGAATGAACAAGGCGAGGCAAAGGCTGGGACTCCTGAGCCCATTGTGCCCTGTTCACAAGGAACGCTCAGACATTATACAAGCAGTTTACTCAGGCAGATCCTCGACTATGCTTGTCCCGCTTGGGGCCACCTGGCGGACACAGGCATTCCAGGTCAGGTGTCTGAGGATCATTGTGGACGCACCCTGGTAAGTTCGCAATGTGACTCTGCACCGGGATCTGGAGATGCCTACCATCAAGGACCACGTCCAGGTGCTGGCGCAGTCTTTTTACGACAGGCTTCCCGGTGCCACTAAGCTTCTTATCCAGGGGCTTGAGAACTACGTCATCGACCCTGAAGAGTGCCATTGACGTCCCAAAGCCCTGCTCGTATAAGCTAGAAGTGTTAAACAGTGGTTTCGGAGGTTCTCACCCAGCCCCCATAGAGTAGTGTTTCCGCACGTAACTTTAAAAACACTTATTCGGTTTTCAAATATGCTTTTTTCCCAATGATTTTAATAATAATATGCCTTTTCTTTTGTTTCAGAACCTTCGCAAAATGCGACAATCCGTTAATAGTTAATTTATCGAAAACCACACGGTGTGACCAATTGGTCGGTACGTTTTGGAATTTGCCATCGTGCTTCCCTTCAGGGAGCATTAGAGCATGCTAATCTGCTCCTGTTTCTACATCTCTGTGATTTCATTGGCTATGGCTGTGGGCGCACTTAAATAAATATAACCAGGCCTCATCTCAGCAAAAATTGAACAATCACTTGCCGCCTTGGACCAACGACGCGACGTGATAATTCCTGGATTCTGCATGTAAGATATACTTCTCTGCCGCAATGTCATAATTTTCTACCTCCGCTCTTCAAGCCACTTTTTCTAGATACTTAACTCAGTCTTTTACATCTTCACCTTTTTTTTTATGAATAAGTAATTGTTAAAGTTTGATATATTGAGGATGGCTCTCAAAAGGACCTTTGTCACTTTTATGTATTAAATTCTTTGCTTGGGGCTTCTCACCTAAAGAGAAGTTGGCACTTCTTGCCAACCTTAAATCATTGTGTGCTTAAACGGGACTTCATCATGTTCCCCTTTGTTAAAGTTTGGTCATTTGAGGTTGGCCCTCAAAAGTGCCCATTTTGACCGTCTTGTTTGCAGTATACTTTATATTTATGCATTTAATAAGGAGCTTATCTCCTGGGTCCACAGTATATATTAGTCTTTTTAATTATTAGCATTTCAGTACTCCTTGTCTTTAACAATATATATTTCATTATTGTTTTTATGTCTTGGGTTTACACCCGCATGTACATGTTGTAGGGCTGTATGCCCTTCTGTATATTGTAGTAACTTCCTATCGTAGCTAAAACCACGACCGAGTACATAACTTTGTTGTTCAATAAATACGTTTATGCTTATTTTGGTCTACGCTCATTTATTTGCACCAGTTTGTTGCTTGGTAGTGAGCGACACTAGCGCTACCGGGTAGCAGGTTTTTAATTTCACCTCGTATGGCAGGTGTGGGTGGGGCGGAGGTTTAGTTAGCATTGGCTTCAGAGGGTCCGCCATACGTAAATGGTTGAGAGTCAATGAATGACACCTTATTTAGTGCTTCATTAATTTTTACATGATATATTTTGAAGTTATTTTAGCACAATGTTTTACTACCCATTCGGGTTGTACGCTTATGTACTAGTTATACTAATGGTTTAGGGATGAGGAAGGTTGAATTCAGAGGAAGTGTACCCATATTTGTTTAGAGTGGTAAGCCATTTAGGAAAAACCATTTTCAGTACACCCGACAGGGATCGAACCACAATCTCCCCGTCGTCGGCAGTCTAGTCTATTGAGTTATTACCTGATAATAGTGTCTGAAGAAATAAAAAGACCTTTGCTATTAATGAGACGTCCTACGCCCCTTCCGGTCTGTTCCGTTTCATTATTTTCCATCGAGTTTTGGTATCCTTACGGGTTATACGCATACATTAATTAGACTAATTGAATGGGACGAAGAAGTTATAAATTTTAAAGGACATGCATCAGCATTTACGTGGATGGAAAGCGTGGAGACCATTTAGAAAAAAACTAAAGGACACAGAGTGAGAAAGATGAATTTGAAGGAGCGGCGCTAATAAGAGCATGGAAAGAGAACGAGAAATATGACCTTGAAAATGACAATGTTGGTAACCTTCCCTTTACCCCGTGTGACCGATAGGACATACAGGCAAGGTTTAAGAAATGTTTTAGAACTAGTTATTTATGACTTATGAGTGATCACCAACCCTGAACAAACTCTATTACTCATCATTTATTTGCTTGGCTAAGATTTCTTATCATACTCACATGCAAGGGCAGTCCGTCCATTAGGCGAATCCAGGGGGTCGCCTAGGGGCTTAAATCCTAGATGCGCATTCCAACAACTTTTTTTAAATGTTGAAAAAATATTTATAATAAACAAGCTTTTAATAATTTATCAATGAGAAATAACATTATCTAAAATGTATGATATATTAACCGCTTCAGTGGCCGCGTGGTCTAACGCGCTACTCTCGCAGTAGACTAGACTGCCACTGACGGAGAGTTCGAGGTTAGAATCTCGATCAGGTGTACTGAGTTGTTTTTTTCTTAAATGGTTTTCCACACTCTCCCACCACGCGAATGCGGGTACACTACCTATACCTACCTTTATAATCCCTAAAACCATTGGGGTAATTAGTTCATAAGCGTATAACTCGAACGGGTAATAAGACGTGGTCCTTGAATATATATAGGGCTATATTTTTAAAAACAAAATTGACTAACATAATCCTATTTATGGTTTTATGACGTTCGACTGCAAGGATACGATAATGGAAGCAAAAGGGACTTCAGAAACAAATTTATACCTAAACTTAAAAGCATCTAAAGTGGTTTTTTTTTATAGTAACATAACCTCTAACTGCCAAAGGCTAAGAAAATTTCTAAATATTAAACACCTCTAGAAGCTATCCGAAGGGTTTTTATGGCACCATAACCCCCTAATGTTGAAGGCTAGGAAAATTTCTAAATATTAAAGACCTCTAAAAGCTATCTGAAGTGCATTTTATGGTAACATATCCCCCTAATTTTTACTTGTATCTTAATTTTGATAATGTTTGAACCATAAATAAAGCCATATATATTTTGTTCATAAAATTTTGAGGGGGAGAGGGGGTTGGACCCCCAAGCCGCCGCCCCCCCTGGCTACGGCCTTGCCATTATAAGATCCACAATTGAGAAGTGGAACTTTATTTTGCAATTCGGAACACTTATTATTACATTAGTTAAAGAAAGATTTGAACAAATAGAAGGAATAAGTAATATATTTGGTTTTTTGTATGATTTTGCCGAATTGGCTACAGAACCATATCTCGAGGTGCTCGAACATTGTAAAAAATTGTCTTCGGCTCTCAAATACAACGAGAGTTGTGATATTTGCACATTAGGATTAACAGATGAGTTCTTGCGCGGTGAAAATTACAACACGGAGTTCTCTAAAAGCTGTTATTGAATTTATTTTTTCCAATAAATTAGAAGACTCCGTTCCTAACATTGTAATTGCTCTAAGAATTCTTCAAACTCTGCCAGTTACCGCCACAAGCGGCGAGAGAAGTTTTTCTAGATTTAAACTTATCAAAACTTATCTACGATCAACAATGAGCGCATCCCGACTCTCTGGGTTGGCTACTAATCAGTAGCGTCCCCACGGTTGGGCTTTATGGGGCTCGAGCCCGCCCCCCCCCCCCCCC